>VWPU01009824.1:0-77405 GCA_013398955.1 Callaeas wilsoni | reverse complement strand
TCCGCCGGCCGCCCGCCCGCCCCTTGCGCGGAGGTGGAGCGGCCGCCGGGAGGAACCAGGAAGTGAACGGTGGCGGCGGGAGGCAGCGCGTCCTCGGCCCTGCCCTTCCCCGCCCGCCGCCGGCTCCCCGGCCCATAGACGGGCACCGGCGCCGGGCCCCGTGTGGCTGCGGACCGCCTGTGCCGACTGCGCGTTAACGGCCCGGGCGTGCGGGTGCCTGGGGGGGGGGGGGGAATGCGGGTTTTGTGAGGAAAAAACCCACACTTTTTTGTTTTGACATGGGAACAGATGGTTCTGCCTCAGCGGGCACCACTAAGCCCCAGGCAGGTTCCAGGGTGGTTTTGGTTTGCAGGCATCCAAAATCTTTTAGCGCCCAAGGAGGAGCCGTACAGCGCAGAGCATTGAGGATGTTTGGGGGACTGGAGTATCATTGTTAGGAGGAAAGGCTGAGGGAGTTGGGCCTGTTCAGCCTCGAGAAGAGACTAATGAGAGGGGACATCATAAATGTGTATAAATGTCTACAAGGAGGGAGGAGAGGATGTGTGTCAAAGAGATGGAGCCGGGCTCCTCTCGGTGGTACCAAGCACTACTATGCGAGACAGTGGACAGAAACTGATGCACAGGAAGTTCCACCTGAACATGAGGAAGAACTTCTTTACTGTGTGGGTGGCCATGCACTGGAACAGGTTGTCCAGAGAGGTTGTAGAGTCTCCTTCACTGGAGATACTCGAGAACTGTCTGAATGCTATCCTGTGCCATGAGCTCTAGGATGGCCCTGCTTGAGCAGGGAGATTTGACCAGATGACCCACTGTGGTCCATTTCAACCATACCCGTTCTGTGACTATGCTTGTGTGACAGAGCGCTCCATTGCATGTGTCATCTTCAGAGCCAGAGCAAGGACTGAGTTTGCTTGACACTCTCCACGTCAAGCCACTGCTTCCAGCCTTTGCAGCCTTGCCAGGTATTAATCATGCAGTGCAAATCTTCACATTTCAGGGGGTTCCCTCAGGCTAGTTTTATTTGGGCTGTGATAATTTGGCACAGCCTGGTGTTTGGTAGCGGGGGAGGGCCACAGAAGTGGCATTTGTGACAACCTGCTAGAAGATTCCACTGTGTCTGACAGAGCCAATCTCTGATGGCTCTAAAGATGCATATGCTGCTGGCCCAATTAGAGAGGTTGGTAACGCCTCTGTGATGACATATTTAAGAACAAAATCAAAACAGCGCACGGCAAGTTTTTTCCAGGGGTGGCGAGGTGCCGCCACCGGGGCCATCCTGGCGCAGCGTGCGGCGATGCAGCGCCGCGGCTGCTGCCATGTCGATGCGGCCCGCGGCAAGCCGTCCCTGCCTGGCCGCCCCTAGCCAGCCGCGCTGCGGGCAGAAGGGCAGGGGCGACAGCGGCGGCTTCTCCTTCCCGGCGCACTGCATAAAGAGAGGCATTAAACAGCACCAGCACTGCGGCAGCTGCCACTGCCTGCACGGTGGCAGCGGAGCCACGTGGCCGGCAGCAAAAACATGGCAAGCGATTCCCTGGCGCGGAACCTAGATGAGATCAACCTCTCGGCACTGTGGGATCCTGCAGGAATCTTTGAATTGGCAGAACTTGTTGGCAATGGTACCTAGGGGCAGCACTTTCTCTTCTAGTCAGAGAAGAGGAGGAAGTGAGGACATGTAAGGGAAAACAACATGGAGGTCAGTGGAAAAAGAAGGGGAGGAAGTGCTCCAAGTGCTGGAGCCGAGATTCCTCTGCTGGCCATGGTGAAGACGATGGTGAAGCAGCTGTCCCCCTGCAGGCCATGAGGTCCATGGGGAATGCAGAGATCCACTCACAGCCCGTGAGAGAAGTACTCACACCAGAGCAGGTAGATGCTGGAGAAAGCTGTGATCCAGAGGGAAACCTGAATAGAGAGAGAGGGCCCTTGCTTCCAGAGATAAAGAAGGCCCTTGCTTCTAAACTAAAGCAGCCTGTCCTTAGAGGATTGCACCCCATGGACGAGTGACCCACACCACAGCAGTTTCGGAAAGACTGTCTGCCCGTGGGAGGGACCCCACGGCATAGCAGAGAAAAGACTCCTCTCCCTGAGCAAAGAGGAAAAGATCTCAAGTGATGAACTGACCAAAACCCCCACATCCTGTCTCCCTGTGTGCTTATTTTACTTCTCATTATCCTCCTCTGACTCTGTTAATAATAAATTTACTTTATACCTTTACATTTAAATCTGTTTTGCCCTTGGAGTGTTTTCTCCCAGTCCTCATCTCAACTCATGAGCCCTTCATTAAATTTTTTTCCTCTCCTCTGCCCAGCTGAGAGCAAGAGAAGGTCAGCAAACGGCTTTCATGGGTGCCTGGCACTTAGCCAGTGTCAAACCACGACATTGGCCAACACACATCATTCATTTACCACAATGAAGTTAAAGATATTGCTTTGCCTTTGGTAAAAAAGAAACCCAACATAAAAACTCCAACAAACCCTAGAAACGAGTGGCATCCTTTTTTGTATCATAAGCTGCACTACTGCCTTGTGATGGAATTTGAATGTCCTCAGAAGTGCTCTTTAGGGCAAGAGCATGCCTTCTGCCCTCCCTAAGGAAAAATGAGCCAAACCTGAGCTCCTCCCACCTTTGAAAAACTGCTGTTTGCATGCGAACAAGATTTGCTAGCTGAGCCTCTGGACTATGCAAGAATTTGACTAACACTATGTACACTCCAAGCTGGGATAGCAGAGGTGGGAAAAAAAATAACAAATCACTCTTTCCTGGCAATTGTAACTGTTAGCTGCTGTGGGCTAAGCCATGAGAGGCAGGAACTAAGACGACAGCCAGAATGTCATCTCCCTGTGCTCTCAGTGGAAATCATAGGGTGCATCTGCGTCAACAGTGTTTCAGATGAAGAATTCACTCACATTTTCAGGGAGTTTCTGATTTCTTCTTACTTCTTGTTTGGTTCACGCTGTGGAATGCGAGGACACAAGTATCACACTGCAAGTCAAATGAAGGGTCAGTCTGTGCTGGACAGCAGCACTGGCAGATGCTATTTTAGAGACAACATACAAACCAGGGCCCTTTCATGCATGGGCACTGCCTTTGTCTGGCACTCCCCTGGCCCAGGAAGGAGACCTGGCCCTGCTCACCTCCCTAGGGCGAGCGGGGAGGACAAGCTACCCAAGCTCCCAGCTCTGCCAGGTTCCACTGCTGGCTCTCCCCACCAAGAGGCAGTAAGCAATCCCCGTGCAACAACCCTAGTGTGCAGAAACGTGGCTCCTTTTAGATGCAAGTAAATATTGGGAGGAGTCCCAGAAACGCACCGGCTCTGCCCCGACTGCTAATGGATAAGCAGCCGGCCAATGGGACCAGACCAAACTAAAACTTCCAAAAGTATCCATCTCTCTTGAAGTTTGCTCCCACTGCATCACGCCACCTGCTCAAGCAGGCACAGCCAGGAATGCTTTGTACATCTGATTGAACAAGGAGTTGTGAAAACTGGATAAACTTCGTGTAATCCTTGGCAGCCATGGATCATTTTTATGCAAGCAAGCATCAGCGTGAAGTCAGATAGCATCTTTTAAAATACTCTGAAAATTATACACAGGAGCTGTGCAAAAAGGCATGCAAACTTACCTTAATGACTGTTATGAAACTTTCAATTAAGGCTGTCAAAAAAACCCCCAACTCTTAATCATTGTTTTAATATATAGTGCGAGTTTTTAATTACATTTCCCACGCCACTTTCCCAGCGATATCTGGCACAGGACCAACAGAATCTCCTAAGGAAAGCATTAGGTTTCTTCCCTGCTCCCGCACCAGCCTTCCCTGCGCACCGCGCCTCGCTTGGAACTTTCTGAGGTAAAAACTCCGCAGGGAAAATGAAGAAACGCAGAGGACTGTGACTACGCGATCCCTTTCTGAGCATTGGGGTATTTCCATAGCCTCCTTCAGGAGTTTTTGGCAGAGGGCAGGCAGAGAGCGGGTGCTTTGGTTTACCAAAGGGTGAGCTTCTTGGACGGGACGTTTTCCGGGATGCGGAGTGCCCAGTGGGTATCGCGTCCAGAGCGCTGCGCCTCCACCCCATGTGAAAGGCATCTGTGGCTTTCTGGCCGCACTCCCGGCTTTGCCCGCAGAAAGGGGGAGCCCCCGCTGTGAGGCGCCGCTGCCGGGACAGCAGCCACGGACACCCGGCAGCCTCGCCGCGGCGGGCGGACGGAAGGCAGGCAGGAAGGCAGGGGGGAAGCGGGGCACTGCGCAGGCGCGGCCGGGAGGCGGCGGGAATGGCGTCCGTGGTGCTGAGCGAGGCGGAGAAGCTTTACATCGTGCACGGCGTCCAGGTACCGGGGGCGGGCGCCGGGCCGCACGGAGAGAGTTAGGCTGGGGAGGAGGGAGGGGAGGGAAGAAGGAAGGAGCCCTTCACCATTGTGTCTGGGGGCTTACCTCTGGAGTAGTAATCAGAGCACACCGAGCATCGGAACGGGAAGCGGGCTGGGAGCGGGACGTGGATTTGTTTTCACAGAATCACGCAATATGCTCAGTTGGAAGGAACCCACAAGGATCATCAAAGTCCAACTCCTGGCCCTGCACAGGACACCGCAAGAATCACACCATGCGCTTGAGAGCGTTGTCCAAATGCTTCTTGAACTCTGTCAAGCTTGGTGCTGTCACCACTTCCCTCGGGAGCCTGTTCCAGTGCCCAACCACCCTCTGGGTCAAAAACCTTTTCCTGATGTCCAACCTAAAGCTCTCCTGACACAACTTCAGGCCATTCTCTCGAGTCTTGTCTCTGGTCATCACAGACAAAAGATCAGTGTCTGCCCTTCCTCTTCCCCTCATGTGGAAGCTGTAGACTGCATTGAGGTCTCACCTCAGTCTCCTCCAGGCTGAACAGACCAAGTGACCTCAGCTGCTCCGCAAACGACTTCCCCTCAAGGCTCTTCACCGTCTTCATTGCCATCCTTTGGATCCTCTCTGATAGCTTAATATCGTTTTTCTGTCCCCATTTGCTCCTCTTTCCTTGCTCTTCCCTGGCTCTTTCTCAAGTTATTGCCGTTGGATAGAGTTTTTGCCTGTAACTTAGCAAAGGAGCATGAGTGGACCAAGGAGCAAGAGCAAAGTGGGTGTGAGGAGAAGCCCCAAAGATAAAAGAACTGTATTTTTACTGAATTCTACTGAACAACAACCTGTTTTTATGGGAATGAGCTGTATAGTATCAGAGGATGCATAATGCCCATTTGTGGAATACAAATGGATAAAAGCATTTGGAAGGCTGGTGTATTATTCTTGTCTGCTGGGGTGCTTACTGATGTAAAAGTACAGAACTTGCCAATCCCAGGAAAGAGCTGGGTTGTGTTAGGTAAAGTACCATTTAAAGCCATGACCTTTACAGTTTTGAAATCTGAAGCTTTCTTTTGGGAATTAGAGGGACTTGGTGCAATTCATGTCTTCCTGCAGATTGCTTGTTGCAAGCTCTACATAAATGAGATATAAATGAAAAAGCATAGTTGGTTCTTTTGTACTCCGTGATGAAACTGCAAGCTGTTGTTTTTATATCCTCTTCACTGCTGTGTTTGGTATAGGAGAAGGAAAGTTTAAAGTCACATGGTTTTTGGTGTGTGGTTTAGTTTTTTCATTTGTTTATTTTGTTTTGACTTTTCATTACTGATTCCCTTAAGTGCAATATATTGATTGTCATACTTAGGAAGATCTTCGTGTAGATGGTCGAGGCTGTGAAGACTACCGATGTGCAGAAGTAGAAACAGATGTTGTATCAAACACAAGTGGATCTGCAAGAGTAAAGCTGGTAGGTAAATTTCATAGGGATTTGGTACCTTGCTGATGAAATTTCTTGTTCATGTGACTAGTTAATCTGATGCTATTTGTAGATGGGTTTGTGTGTGTAATAACATGTGTGTGTATAGCAATAACTGAAACTGTGGAATGTGGAAGCAATGCCAGGATATATAGTTAGTTCAGGCTGGCTTGAGCTGGATTTACTGTGAAGTGCCTAGACAGCCTTCAGTCTGAACTAATCTAATATTTAATCTTGAAAACTGAAGTTGCTGTTGTGCCTAATTCCTGGGGGGAGGGAAGGGGGCAAAAATTTCTATTCCTTTAGAATGAAGCAAAACTACTTCTGACGTGTTGACTGTGAAGAAGATAAGTGTACTGTGCACCATTTTGTAAGTTTCTGCAGAAAGAGCTGTTTACAGAACCAAAATGACAGAAGTAGTCTTGGATATTGAGAGTGTCTTTTTAACCTAAGAAAGGTAATATGTATGGTAATTATTTGAAGAATCTTCTTACGCTTAATATTGTCCTTCTAAAGCCTTTTGTTCTTTTAAAAAGAAAAGGTTATTTTAAGTTCACTCTGATAGAATGGTCTGAAAATGGAAAGGTAGGAATGTCAGCTTACCATAGACATTTAAACTAAACAAGTAGTTGTAATTATAATTCTAGTTGTGTGATGTGTTTTTGTTTTAATAGGGAGAAACTGATATCTTGGTAGGCATAAAAGCTGAAATGGGGACACCGAAGTTGGAGAAACCAGATGAAGGTTACCTGGAATTTTTTGTTGACTGGTTAGTAAACTAGAAAAGAATGAAATAGATCTAATATCGAATAAATGACTAATCACGTCTTGTCATTCTTCAGAAGTTTATGCCTTCATTCCACTAACTTCCTCTAGGGGTTTGAGTAATAGAAACAAGTTATTTTACCGTTTCAGCAGCAGTGAATGTTGAGAAATTTTCTGCTGGTCCTGCAAACCCAAAAGAAGCAAATCAACAGGAGGTAAACAATGAAAACAGGTTAAATAAAACAATCCCAAATTGCATAGCATCACTGCAGCTGGAAAAGAGTAATGGTTCAAGTACATACTCTTGTAACCAGACTTCATGACTAAAGTATCATCTGTTGTTTTTACCGTGATACAATAGAGAAAGTCTCTCTCAAAAAAAGTAAGTTGGAAGAAAAGAATTGACCAATACAGACTGTACTTTAAAGGTTTGCTTACTTTGTCTGTGAAAGCAGTGGAAAAAGTTTGAAGTGTGTTTTGTACAAAACATTTTTTTTGTTTAAAAAAAAAAATTCCCCAGTGTAAACTTCAGATGCAAAAACTAATTAGAAATTTTAGTTATATATTTATCAGTGACCCCATCTTTCGTTAACTAAAAGGGTGTTTGTTTGTAATCAAATTTCTTGCATTTTACTACAAATGGGCTGTTGTTTATCCTTGCAGTCTTCATAGTGTTTGAATTATGGAGGAAGCTAGAAGAAAACTGAGAACTCTGGTTTTCAGGTTCCTCTGAGATAGCACAGTGACACCTCAGTGTTAGTCTAGACAGTCTGCAGCCTGAGACTACAGTATCCATGTCTTGCAGACTTCCCCAAAACTGTTCTTTATGACATAAAGTGCTTTGGAGTCCTCTCATAAGCGCCTTGGCATTGTCAGGTTGGCTGTTTTGCATGTGACATCTCTTTATATTTTTATTAAAAACAAAAAAAATGTTGCTACTCTGACATTAAACCAATATACCATTGTTAAAGCTAAGGACTAAGTGTATATCTGAGAATTTTTCTGACCTAATTGTCTATATCTGCCTTACCATTGGTATGTCACATTATGCAGCCTGATCTAAGACTGCCTGTGTGCATCAGTATGTTCTAGTTAACTGTGGAAACTTATGCTTTAAAGGAAAGCACTCACCTGTGAATTAATAGTTTGTTTATGATTCCTGTTCAAAAAATATCAGATGGGAAGATGGTCTTAAATGTGGTCCTGCTGTTCGGACTCATGTATGAAGGATCTTGAATGGTATATGTTTATTGGGGTTTTTTTTCTGGTGGTTTCTATATGAAGAAAGGCCCCTGACAGCAGGGACATTTCCTTACTAGAAAAAAAAGTGGTCTGTGGACATGCGGAAGTTCTGTGAGGCTTCTTGCATATGTAAATAAACGTTAGAAAAACCCATTAATGTTAGGTTGTATTTTATTTTAGTCTCTGCTTCATAGTATGGGAGAGAGGCGTGGATCGATATTGTGGGAGATGGATCTTGTCAGTTCAGGAAATAGGTAATCTTTAATTTCTATGACAACAGAAGCCAAAGGCCTGAACTTTAGAGGAGTGTAGTCACTTGTCACATGCTTGTGGCACTGGGAAAGGTGTCCTCTAGCCTCCAGAAAGGTGCAAAAGACAAAAAGTGAAGTGGAGGCAGCTTGTTCTCTGCCAAGGGGAATGAGCTGCTGCCAGTACCCTGATGCTTTTCCAGACTGCCACTGGGTGGTAGTAACTGAGCATAGTTTGATACCCTGCATCTCTTGGTGAAGTTCCTGTGTGTTCTACTTGGCTTTTATATTGTTGAAGCTAATAATAAAAACTCAGACTGCAGCGATTACCATCTTGAAATGCTTATTTCCCAAAACTTTCATGGTTTCTTTTACTGACGAAAATATTTGTTTGCTAGATCATGTGTATAATTCTCTGCTCCAAACTTCTATTTCTCTTTATTCTGCTCTGAGTCTTTCACCTGAAATCCAAGGAGCACACTTAGTCTCATTTTGAGACCAACTTTAACGGGAGCCTCTGGAAGGGATGATTTTTGGGGCACTGATTTGTGATCCGAGAAATTAATTATCATAAAACAAGTCTGTGTTCTGTGTGGTATTCTTACTGTCTGTCATCACTGGAGAAGACATTCATCCTGGCCCTTGATGTTGAAAGACTGCTATGTCTGCTTTTCTCACATTGGAGTTTTGTGGCTGATCTGATTTATCATTTTCACACTGTAAGAAATAGAAACAACAAGAAAAGCAGACATCTGAATTCCTTGAATGCATAAGATTTTGCTTGTGGAATTAGGGAAGCAAGGAATATATTTGTCCAGGTCTGACCATCTGTAGATTACAGTATATCAATGGCCTGAGCAATAGGTGGGAAATGTTTAACCGTTGCAACAGAAAGATTTTGACTGGTAACAGGAAGAGTTTTGAAATTCAGTAGAGTTCTGTGGTAGAAGTATCATTATGTTTTAGGAGGAATCTTAGATTGTTAGGCAGTGTGACACTGAAATGATTTTGGTAGTCTTGAAAGTTACATGCTGCTTAGGAGTAGAAATTCTGTAAATTCTGTACCACTACTAAGTTCTTTCTGTGCTCCATAAGCCAAGTTTTTTTGGCATTTTCTCTTTCTAGTCTGTTAAGACAACCCCTTTCCAAATTTGTAAGTTACTACAATAGTCTGTAGGCATTAGGTGGCAGTATTTACCAAATAGTTATTATAATACTATCCTGCTAACCTTACTTCTTTATTTCACTTTGATTGCAAGGAAATGAAGTGTTAAAATAATAATGGAATTAAGAAATGTACAGTGATATTCCAATTGAGTCTTAGGTTCTTCCTACTGGCTGTCAAAGAAAGCATCCACTTGTAATCAAAAAATACAACATTTGATAAAACTTCGTGTTTAGAAATAATAATGAGGCATAGTTTGAAGTTTGCATAATTCTTTCAACTTACCAAAGAGATCATAATGCTTGCATAACTATGGTTTAAACAGAATGGCTTAAACAGAGTGATCTTGTTAACTTGCATAAAAGCTGCTTCCACGGATTAAGTGCTTGTTTAATACAACCTGAAGACCTGACTCAGCTCTGAGTTATACTTAGATAAGATCCTGTCTCACAAAACTGGTGTCTAATAACCCTGAATAATATTGTGTGTCACACTTTTAGTACTTACTCATGTGGCAAATATAGTTTGGAAGTGTAGATCAGTGCTTAATTGGCAGTAAAGTTTCTTTGCATTTTTAAGCATGTAAAGTGCAGTCTGTTTCTAGTAGCAGCAAATAACTTCTATAAAATCCAGTAGTTCTTCCTGGCATTCTGAGTTTTCATCAGCTCTGCAAAACAACAAGTTGAGAGAACTACTGTGAGGTAAGGATAATAGTAGGTAATTATATGTAACCTTATAGTTCTGCAGAATTGGTGGTACAGCTCACTTGATGGTTTAAGTCACACCTTGATAATGTGAATCTTTAGTTTTTTGTGGGATTTTTTAAATGTGAAGGGATTATATTCCAAAGCTTATTTTTCTGCTGTATTTTTGTATTCCTGGTGTGCTAGGGTTTTGTATCATCATACAGACACAGAACATGCAGGAGAAATTTGCCCTGTGAGGTGCCCCACAAGGAGAATACAGGGCTTTGCCATTACAGATTTCAACCAGACCAAAAGTACTTCTGTGGAACCACTTCCTTTGATACATTCTGCAGTGAGAAATTAATTTGGTGGATGTCTGACTAGTTTATTTTAAAACAAGATTTGCAATGCTGCTACAGGTCCACTGTTTGAGAATATTCTTGCCCTCTCTATAAACCAGAGGTTGGGTTTGGAATCTTTGCTCATTATTTTGCCATATATGCATCTCTTGACATTTCTGCTGTGTTTTATTGTTCTTTGGAGGCAAGGCATTTTTTGTTTGGTTTGGTTTTTTTTCTTTGTTTGTTGAGTTTGGTTTGGCTTTTGTTTGTTTGGGGTTTTTCTTTGTAGGCCTGTTTTCTTTTATTGTTAGAAGTTCGTTCTTAGCTATGTACCAGGCCCCAGCACCCAAGGACTTTCTTGCATGACTGCTCATAAATAGTTTGTTACATTGGAATCAGGGAGGTGAAGACCACACTCTTTGTCAGATCCCTTCAGGAAAATATGTTGTTTAGTTGCTGTTCTCCATAAGCTGCAGTTGCTGAGAGTAATGACCTGCTTTCTTTAAGGGGCTTGGTAGCAGACAGTATGCTCGGTAAAGAAGTTACCAATTAAGGTCAGGCAGTCATGTTACTTATAAAAAAATAGTATTCTACTTGTCCTGTCATCGTATCTTTGTCTTCTTAGCCACTCTCTTAATAATTTAACATTCAGCTCCTACTAGACTGTCTTGTTAGCTGTTTTGAACTTAGTACAGATGTCTCACTTGTTTTTTTTAAAAGGTGGAGGTGATAGAAGGTGAGAGTGCTTAAGAAATAATCTCTGAGAGAATTCACCAAATTTTACTTTAATTATAACTTGGGAACTGAAGATAGTACTGCAATTTAGTTAGTATTAGTATTTGTAATAAAATGTCAGTATCTTATCTGCATCAAAACCTTCTCTTATGCAAAATGGAAATAATTCCTTTTCAGCTTATTCTTGTACAAATAAATCCTTAGATACTTTTAATGCTTTATTTTTAAGAAATGTTCTTTGGGTATTTGCTGCTTCAGAAGTGAATGTATTCTTTTCTTTCTTTATCTAGTTCTTCAAATTCTCCTGAGTTGGAAGGCCGGGGAGGAGAAGAACTTGGCACAGATATAGCAAATACTCTGTACAGAGTGTTCAGCTGCGAGAACAGTGTAGACTTGAAATCCCTTTGTATTAATCCCAAAGAGCATTGCTGGGTTCTCTATGTGGATGTATTGGTAAGTACAGAAAGGAAAACTAAGATTCAACAAAATTTTTCTAAGGCAGAGACTGACTTAGCATAACCTTGTGTATTTTCTTATATTAGAAAAAGCTTTTCATAATGTGATATAATGTATCACAGCATGGATGGCTGTTTTCTTGTGACTCTTCTTATAGTAGTTAATCACTAATTTTGGCTTGTTCTTTTTCTGCTCTTGATGCTGCTGTTCCACTGCAGAACTAATAAAACATGGAATACTCTGAATCTATCTCAGATAAAAATCAGTGGTCTTATACTGACAAGGAAATTGCTACTAAAGAAGGGTAAACTTCTCTTCCAAGCTAGATGTAACAGCAAATATATTGTTCTAATGAATATAAGTTAGCATGGGTGTATGTTAGCCCTAATGGAACTATCCATCCTGTATGCTTCTTTGCACTGTTATCACCACTAATTCAGTAAATTAAAATAGAAACTTTTCTGGCAAATGCTAGATTTACCCTAGGGGCTTTTTTATGAAAGTTGCATACATGTATTGAACGTAGAAGATAAACTGAATATTTGTTCCCATGACAATAATGGAAACTGAATTTTATGCATACAAATCTGATGCATGCAGCAGCTCAATTTCCAAAATATGCTGCATTTAAAGCACTCTGTCATGGGAGTCTGCAAGTCAGACTTGCCCGAACATTATTTCCAATTCTTACTGGTCCAAACTTGAGTTTCTATTTGTCAAATTTGGAAGTGAAAATATGTTAAGGGATCTTACATCAGTCGATTAGTGTCTGTGAAATAATGTGCAAAATGTTAAGCTGTATGGCCAGAAAATTAAATACGGGGTTTTGTTGAACAAAACAGGAACATTTAGACTAAGACGTAAATAAATGCGAAAATTAGTTCACTAGGTGTTTAAAAAGCAGTAGCATTAGCCTAATTATAGTAGATACAGTACATGCCACGACAGTCCAGCTGCAGAATGATGGAATATGTACCTCTGCTGAGTGCTTTAACAGCCCATGTCACTGGCTTATTGCAGCTTGGTGTGGTTTAATGCAGAATGAAGCGTTAGTTCTGAGAAATCACACTGGGGCCTTTAGTTACTAGGTAATTACAAGCAGAGGTATAGAATATTAAATGCTGTGCTTATTCAAGCAACGTGCTGCTTAACATTGCATAGGCACTGCATAAACAGAGACTTTCATAAAGCTGTCTGCTTCTATGTGTGTGTATATATATATATATACACACTGTTCTGTATAGCTTTTATTTGAGATACAGCTGGTCATTACCTGATTCTTCGTGGGCAGGAAAGTTGATTGTCTACCGAGCTACTGAGAAAAACAGCCTCGGTGTTTTCATGCTACTAGTTGTATCAGAATTACAAACATCGGGGCCTATGTTAGGTGAGAGGAATTTTACATTTAGCTCTTTCTACGGTGCCAATAAAGAATCTGTTGCAGGTTCATAATTACGACTCTAAACTTGATGAGTCTTTTTAATGTTATATTCTGCAGGGATTTTGTGTGTGAGCCATTGAAGAGCTGTTGGTACAGTTAGAACAAGATACTGTTAACATTTCTCTGTTATTGTGTTCCACCCCTGCCTTTTTTTTTCCACCTCTTTCAGACCTCTGTATTTTCACATTTTTGATATATTTGTAATACTTCCTTTTCTAAAGAGTAGACATGTATATTATATGTGATAGTGTATACTTAATGTAGGTGCTTGACACCTACAGATTTTCCTGAAATTGCTGTTGCTGAATCATTCCTATAGAATTCTACTTTTAATAGGGTGTGGTGGAAGGATGACACTTGGGCTAATATAAGGAGCAACTCATATTATTCATTGTTCGAGGACAACAGATTCTGAATATAAACACAACACTCACAGAGAGTCCTTTGGGTGATACTTTCCTTCAGAATTCCTGGAAATTGTTTACATTGGTGTTTGTGTTGCATAGTTAAAATGAAGGGAAAATAAACCTTAAATCTGTTGTAAGGCTGAAAATACTGGTACCTTGCAGTCAGGTGTGAAGGTATTTGTCTGGAAGTCTCTCATTCCGAAAGACAGAGATCCAGAAAGAATGTTATGAGCCTGGAAATACTCCATTGCTGTGCAATTTAGCCATGTGCACTTTGGTTGAAATATCTATATTCAGCTCCCGTGTGTAAACAAAATTTGATATATGCAACCTCAAAAGAGAAAATAGTGTGTTTTGTGGAGTCATGCAGCTTTATCGATTAAAAACATCTCTCAAGTATTTTCTAGTGGTCAGTGTACTTGGGACATGCTATAATTCTGTACAGTCAGACTGGAAAAAAGGTAACTTCAACCACGCACACCACAAAGATGCAGACATATGGACAAATTGAAATATATGTGTCAAAGGTCAAGAATATATACCTTGACGTTTCAAAGTATATGCATTCTTTCTTAATAATGGAAGACATTCCACTTCCAAATGGTAGCTTATGAACATGGAGTACCACAAAAGCTTGTTCTCACCCTCTCTATTTCCCTCAGTTTCTTTCCTTTTCTAAGCAAGCCATTGATGTCAGAAATAAGCTTTCAGGCATTTTTGAGTGGATTTTGATATATATGTATAGTCTTCTCCACATAATTTGCCCCAGCAGCCTGCTGTGCTAAGCAAGGAGAATCAAAGTGTGCGATCTCTTATCATTCCCTACCCAGTCGCAGTAGATTGTATGTCAGGAGGACAGGGTGCATTAGGTTCTCTTGAAATTTTTGCAGCTCACTTCTGAGCACCTTCGAGGATTTCCTCATGTTTTCTAATTTCCCCACCCAGTCTGATAAAAAAAGAAGTTAGGAATCTCTACTTTTGGAGGAAAAGCTTCTCTGAATAAGGTGAGGTCTACAAAGTGTTATCTTTTCTTTCCAATAACTTTTTGCATATCAGTAAATTAAAAGCAGAGAAGACTTCTCTGCTTCCCATAACTCACAGTTGTGCAGACTTTCTTAGTCTTAAAAATAACTAAATAAATGGGGGGGATGTCAGTACAAGGTGCTTCAGCTGAGAAAAGCGTCCATTTCTTTGTGGAGGAATTGTTGCACCATGCTCTCTGCGCGCTGCGTTCCTTACCTCTAGGAGCCACTGTAGTACAGATGAGGCTTTAGAACAGCAGCCTGAACCCAAGCCTAGCAACAGTGCAGGCACATCCCATTATTGTGTTTTAATAACAAAGATATTGTGGGGCTTATTGTGTTACCGAGTAAAATCCAATAATGACTGAAAGGGGGCAAGTTAACCTCTCTGTATCCAGCAGCTGTTTGCAAAGAAATAATGTGATCACCTTTGTATTTAGCTTTCTATCCCAACTTTTTGTCATTCTTTTCACACTATTCAGTCTGTCTTCATAAAAAGAAACCGTCTTTACAGAATGTCTTGTTTATGATTTGCTCCCTGTGCAAGAGTTTATCTCATTTTAAAATAGATTCTGAAGAGCAGTCAATGCAATCAGGATTGCAAAACATGTTTTGCTCTCATCATACAGTGTAGATTGATGTCACGGAGAAGCATCCATATGTTCTTGCCGAAGTAGTTCCAAATGCTTGCTCCGTGTGTGTCTTCTCAGGAAGTAGCACTGGCAGCTGAGAGCTGAGCTTGTCGGAGAACTGACAGTAGGCTGTGGACAGACACATCTCTGACTTGTCTGGCAGCCTGCAGAAGGTATTAGTGGTTTTGGGAGCCCTCCCTCTTTACCTTGTATGCAGTGCTGCATTTCCCTTTGACTCTTGTTTTCCCAGTCTTCATGGGAAGAAGCTGAGCTAGGCTCCCTCCACACACTTCACTTGTTGATAACACTCATTTGAAATAGACTTTGAAATCAGGATTTCCTTCGATCACTTTCAGCTACAAGACAAACCTGATGATGACTCTTTCCCATAAAGAGAATAAATGATGTGCCTTCGTAACTATACCTTACATAAATAGTTTTCCATACCATGTTCTCGGTGACAGTGTGTGTTTCTTCTGTGAAAACAATTCTCCCAGCTGGTTTTGTCCAGCTGATATTTAAAAAAGGCTCCTCTTTGAAATAAAATATAGAAAATTGATTGGCTTAATTTCACACTAAAGAATTAATGTGATGAGTTTATAAAGAGTATTCTGGTTGTAGTCTAGCTCAGAACCGTAGCACAAGAAGATTAAGAACAATGGTGGTTTCATTTCAGCTTCTATTATTAAATTTTATCGTTAATTTTATTATGAAGTGCATTAACTCTTCTATTTTGCATGTATAATACAGTTAGCTGAAATCTTAATTTCCTATCTGTTTCTTTTCATAGATAGGCTTTAAAGACAACTTTGTTTTTTAAAAACCTGTTCTGGTAATTAATTTTGTTCCTTTTCAAGTAGGTTTAAATAAAGTAAAGGCTTCATTTAAAGGCAGTAGCCTGATTTTCTTTTAAAGACATTCTTCTTTTCCTCCCCAGTTATTGGAATGTGGTGGGAACATCTTTGATGCAATCTCTATCGCAGTGAAGGCAGCTCTCTTTAACACAAGGTAAAGCACAGATCTCATTTCATGTGGGTGGAAGTGGCATGGGAAGTGGAAGAGAAGTACTCTCTGTGAGCAAAGCATTTTTAATGCTTACTTATTTAAATAAGAAGTACCCAAGACGATTTGCATTCAGATACGAGGCAGTCATTTGCATGCAAGTAACATGAACTAATGTTATTTTCATTCAGTTTCTAATGATCAAGTGTCATATTGCATGTTATGCACAGTCATGCTCACAATATAACTTCTGTTGTAGCCAGAGCCAGAAAAAATAGTCTTGACCATATGGTTTTGTTGCGAATAGTTGGAGGCCTTGGTGTTGATGCCTTGTGGGTTTGAAATAAGAAGTATTTACTGATATGTCATGCTCTTGAATAAGAAGCCCTCTGTCGTTGTGACTACTGATTTGTAGTTAGCCCTCATTTTCCACTTTTGATTTCGCTCTCATTAACTGTCCGCCTAGATTTCTTTTTAAAACCAAGAGGAAAAAAGTGGTAGTGAGAGGTTGTGGGAAGGGGGAAACAGTGTGTCTTTAAAAGAACCTTGCCCCGTGCATTTTAATTCAAAGAATGGAAGAATAAAATCTAGTAGAATGAATGATGCAAGTCTTCTGCATGTGTTTTTAATAAGATTCACTACTATTTTTTCTATTGTTTTTATCTTCTTTATCCATACGTGAAAACTCTGCTACAGAGTTTTGTAGCACCCTTGAGAAAAACAACCTAGTGAATAGCTTTGCTAAAAAATTTACATGGCAAAAATAGCTGGTAGAGGTGCAAAACCTAGACTCCTACAAGCATAAATGTTTTAAAAGTGGATCTCAAATTGTTCTTCAGCATTAAGTTAGAGATCTGCTGAAGCCACTAGTGTAGTTCTGGCTTATTTATCAGGGAATCAAGGCATAGTACTAGATCTGGAAAAGTACGCACAAAAAGAAGAGGAAAATAAGCTTTTGAAGACAGGCAGTATATCAGGTTATAAACACTTTAAAAGGGATAAGGGGAGAATCCATCTGAGACTAGAAGTTGTATGTGTTGCTGAGAAATTTCTCATGTTAATCAAGTTCTCAGCAGTAACTTTTAACAGTAGATTGTTTTTATAACATTAAGAGATACTTTTAGAAATGTAATGGCTCACAAAGGAGTTGGCAGTACACTAAAGAGAAGAAATGCCTGTGTTGCTGTGTGTGAGTTGCCAGGATGCAAAAGTCATATAGTTAAAACAGTTACTGCCATGTAAGTTGTTTTGCAGATCCAAGGCTCATACTTTATTTATAAGATAACTAGGTCTTTTTTCTTACTTTAACCAGGATAAAGAGAGAAGATCATATAAAAAGTAATGAATTAAATGAGTGAATAAAAGAAAATCTGTTGCTCTGGGAACATGGACAACATGATGGAGGGTGTAATTATTTTAATGTTTCTTACTTATTTTTATTCTTCTGATAACTGTGTCCTTTATATAATCTTTAAACTGCAGGCAAACATTGCAAGTCTTGTTGCAGTTGGGTATCATACTGAAATGTGGTACAGTGTGACACAATGCAGAGCCTGCTGATTTTTCATCTCTGAAAACCCTGTCTTACTGATTTGAGCAGGGAATGCTAGTACAGCTCATCTCATACAAGCTCAGAAAGTCAAGAGGCGAAATTCAAAGTGAAAACCTGTTGTCCTCATTCACTAGTCCTCTCCCTTCGTAGCTACTGGGTTTTCTTTGGATTGACACAAGGTTGTTTAAGGGTAGCTGCCTGTTCTCCATAAAATATTATTCTCCAAACAACACAAGATGTCAGTTTGAAGATTGCTTCAGATTAAGTGTTCTGAACTGTGTTTGACATGTGTCCCTCTGACTCTTGCTTGCTTTTCCTACTTTGTTTACAACCAGGTTTTTTTCCTAAGTGCTTTCAGGTCTTTGCCAGCCTTGACTGCAGCCTTGGAACAAAGAGCAGGGAGCTCAAGCTGCTCTTGTTTCTTTGAAGCTACAAAATTTTAGATATTCAGATAGGCATTTGAAAACTTCAGCTTCAATTTTAAATGTTGCTCTAAGCATTTTTGTGATATCTGTGGGCACATTTTGCTTTAGAGCTAAGTAATTCCAACATCATGACTTAAGGAATTCTGCACAAGACTTGCGGGATTTAAATCCTTTGAATGCCTGACCTGACTTGTTCTCTCCCCTTCAGGCATGGAACAATGACAACAGAACTGGTTTAGGGGGAACATTTACTCCTCGCAGTTATGTATTGTTCATCGAGTTCTAAAAACTACAATCAAGATCATGTGCACAAGATAGCAAATACCAGACTTTCTTCTTACCCATACCTCCCAGATGTTTAAGGATGGATTTATTAATGATGGAAGTAGATACTGCAAAATGTGCAGTTAGCTACTGTGTCAGGACATTAAATTTGGTCCTGTGGAATGTGCCTGCTTGCAACTGAGGCTGCAGAAAATAGGCATGTTACAGAAACGACAAAGTTTATAACACAACAGCCTTGCGGATTCCGAGGTTTTTGCTGCACAGCATGGTAGAGGCAGAACTGATGCCTGCTTGCAAGGGTGGGACTGGTTTTGCATTTGTGGAATCTGGATCTGCACACACAGAAAAGAGCACTGTTTGTTACGTGACTGAGTCTTGCTGTACAGATCTCTGCCCTGATTAGTTGCAGGAATCAAAATAGAAAAATAAAAGCTGCAAAGTAAACATGTAGAGCTATTTCTTAAGATAAATCTTCACAAGCTGGGAGAGGAAATCTACAGTGCTCTGGAAATGCTTTGTGCTACATTCGCTTTGCATAGTTTTTGTGTCCATATACCCCCTTTTTATGCAACTGTGATGCTTGTGCCTGATCTTTTTGCCTTTGCAATAGTTCTAATTTACACCTCTCTCATCTGTTCTTGGCAAAAAAAGCTCCTTGCAGGCATTTTTCAGATATTAATTCTGGCAACTTTTTCTTGCAGACTAAACACTGCTGTGGTTTCAAAGCTATTTTAGGTTGGAGTTAAAAATTGCTTTATCTCACACATTTTTTTAAAATCTTGCTTTGTTTTTTAAACATTGCTCTGACACATACATCTTTTGCTTGACTCGGCTGTTGTCCGGTGTTGTCCATAGTCCTGTGTAGCATGAGGGTTAGTCACCTTGTGACTTTATTCCATCAACTTCTAATGGAATGTTCTAAACTTGAAAATAGGCTTCGGTGCATTTCTGATGAGTTGGAAAACATTTGGAGTTTCATTTCAAGAAAAAGTGCACATCACAATTGTTCTGCTTACTCAAAGTCTTAGTTTTGGGTTGGCTCAGGCCAGTGTGCTTGTAGGGAATTTGTTGTCACTGGAGCAGGGTTAGCTGTTTTGAAGTACTTGCCACTAGGACTTTTAGCCACAAATAACTAGAATACTCTTCCAAGGATCAGTAAAATTCACTTTCTGTTGGTGAGGGGAAATGTTCATTAAATCAGTCCCTATCTCCTCCTCTTTTAAAAGAAGAGATTTGTTACAGACGGCATAAAAGAACGTAACCTCCAGAGTCTAGCTATAAAACACAATGCTACTGTAAGAGCACTAACATAAAACCAGATTGTGGTTACTGAAGTTAGCTGTCTTGGGACATCTTGAAATAGTTTGTTTTCAAGCGCAAATGTGTGAAAGAGAGAGTAGTGTGGGTGAGCTCTGTGTGTGCTTTACTGGCCAGTAATGCTGAGTCTCTCAGTTAGTATTCCATCCTAGCAGGCACCTGGATAAATGAGAGTGTGTAAGATGCTGACATTCTTGGCAGCTTGAGATACCATCTTCTACTAAATTGTTTTAAATTACTTTATTCATTATGCTGAGAAAACTGCCTTAAATCATCCTGTAAAACTTCCATTATATGGCTATCACAAATACAGTGTATGTACGACTGATAAGGAGCCTGTCTAGCTCATTTGTGAGAGAGCTCATCACTCACAACTGAGAAGAAAGCATTTCTTGGATTTCTGCCTGGGTTTTCATCACTGCTTTGTCCTGATATGTTATATATCCCTTGTATATCTGTCCTTAGAACAACAGAGGATCTTGCCAATCTTCTCATCTTGCTAGAGATAAGATTTTACTAATGTCATCTTTTCTCTTTACCCCAAATCTCGTTAGTTGGTGTTACTCTTTCCTGAACGGCTTTACTACTTGTATTTGCTACTGATGTCACACCTTTGCCAAGCAACGCAACTGATGTAATGCTGACAGCTTTACTGTTGTCTGCAAGGTTGGGAACCACAGAACAAAAAGATTCAGTCTTGGTAATTTGTCTCCTGTACATCCATGACATTCCTGTACATACAAAGAATTGTTCAGAACTGATTTGTGCAAGTTCCAAACCAATTTCTCCCCGTGTAATAGTGTAAAAAACAGCTCAGATTTTAACTGTTTGAATGACATAAATATGATGATCTTATGCTAAATATCTTCCCACTTTTTTCTTCGTAGTCTCAGGGAGTGAGTTGTTAATACTTTGATCACATTCTGTACTGTTCTTCTAAACATTTTGCCTCATTTAGAAGAACAAGGACTTCCTGGAGTTATGACTTTGTAACAGCTGTATTTGTTATGTGTTCTGGCAATGACTCTGCACCTTTTGTTTCCACAGAATACCCAAAGTGCGTGTTCTGGAGGATGAAGAAGGCACCAAAGAGATTGAGCTTTCTGATGACCCTTACGATTGTATTCGACTTAATGTAGATGAGGTGCCCTGTATTGTCACACTAAGCAAAGTAAGCCTGACAAATTTCTGACTTTCTGCCTAGAGACTCCAGTTTCTGTTGATTTCACCTGCCATTTATTTTTCCCCTAGAGAAAAATTTAAAGTTACAGAAATGGTCAATGTCCACTTTGTATATATTTGTTTGTCTTTGGCCTCCTCATTAAGAACTTTTACTGGATAAGGGGGATTTTTATACCTCTGACATGTAAGTTTCTACTTAATGCATTCTTAAAATGCATCTTCTTGCATGCAGAGGAGTTGTGTATTATTTTTCGTCTGCTCCTTGCTTAACATCCAGAGCAGGAGATATGTCAGGATCTTAAAACAAGAGGCCATTGTGTTCAGGAGTAGAGGTGGTGTGATCTGCCTGGAGTTACATGATGAGTATTTGTCGCTGAGGACAGAACTCCATTGTCATGGGTGCAGTACCATCCCTTTCCTTTCAAACAGGTTTTTGTCTTCCATATATAGCACACAGCTAACACAGTTGATTTTATGGGTGCTGCATTTCCCATTGCAAGTGTTAGTGATTTGCTTAGGTACCTGAAAGTTTGCTTGGCATTTCTTTTAAGCAAAATGCTTAAATAGTAGGGGGGCCATTGCTGAAATGAGGGCTCACCTGAGTCTTAGGATGTGTAATTTTCAGGTAGAGGGGAGCCAAGTCTATACTTAGAGTTGCAGGGAAAGGGGAATATGGAGTTTCATACAGATGAAAGGATGGTAGAGAGGAAAACAGTATGAAATAGGGACATGCTTATCTCACCTCTGTTGTTTATGTACACATAATTTGGGGTCAGACGCTGTTTAAATTCTGTGCTATCAAGTCAGTCTCTGAGTATTTCCAAAGTCCACATGATTTTAGGATGGGAGGCTGCAAATAAGTAACAAAGCCACCACTCACAGTTTGATTTCTCAATGGGGGAGCGTTGAGAGCTGCAAACTGATACATTGTTCTGTCACTAACTTGCAGATTGGATATAGGCATGTGGTGGATGCTACCCTTCAGGAAGAAGCCTGTTCTTTGGCAAGCCTGCTTATTTCTGTGACCAGTAAAGGTGCCATCACTTCTATAAAGAAAGTGGGGAAAGGTAGCCTGGATCCTGAGAGTATTTTTGAAATGATGGAGGTAAGAAGTGTTGCGCACTTGACTGTCTTGGATGATACTGGATGAACTGGAGCTTGGGTGTATGGGAAGCTGCAGTAAGGGCTTTTAGAGCAGAGACCTTGGTGCTTTGATTTGGTGCACAAGGGACTTTATGAAGGTCACAGGCAGTTTCTTTGAAACAGATTCTATTGTGAGTGGACACTGTCTAAAACCTTTAGATGCCTGATACATACGGTACTCACATTTGTTTCAGGCAAGTACTTCACAGCTGTAAGACAATAAAGCTTAAGCTGAGAAACTTTGAGAGTATTTTTAAAGAACACGTTCCCTCTTTTATTCTTTCTTTTAAAGACTGAAAGAGCAAAACTTCTAACATGGTAAAGTCCCTATAAGAATATAGATGGTGTTTTGAATTGGTGGTGCATGGTGTTCTAGCACAACACATTTGTTTTATGATAAGATTACTGTTCTCATTTTACTGTTGTTTTTCTTTGCTTCTTTGTTGAGTTTACAATCTGTCCCAACTTCATAAAAATACTAGTATCTCGATATTGTCCACATCCATATAAGATCTATTTTAAACCCTTCTTCAGGCTCTTCTTAAATCTGTTCTCCAGTGTAAATTCTCATGCCTGAGTTTGGCCTTGAGCATGAGACAAAAATGGGTTTTGAACTTGAAAGTCAGAATGAAAATAAGGTACTTCAAGCTGGGTCTGTTTCCTAGAGACACAAGGCTAATTTCTGCATGGCTCTAGTGAGGAATGCTGAGGTTGGAGCCAAGTTTGACAACAGTTAGCCTCAAGTGGGAATTATAGCTGAGTATGTGGCACTTGACTGCGTCATTATGTCAATCCAGTGCTAATCTCAGTGGTACCAGTGGGCTTTTTATTTGTGTTCAGACATGCCTTTTATCCCCCTTATCTGGGTACAGAGGTGTTATCTCTAATTCCTCTGCAGGAGTCAGAGATAAAGCTGAACACAAAAAAACCCAAGATGTTTTCTGTAAGGTCAGAATCTGTTTGGTCCTGCCTTAAACTCAACATCCTGATTAGGATATCAAGAAAAACAACAAGGCCTGGGAATGCCCAGTGGAGGAGCTGAGTAACCTGTGTCTGACACCTCTATTCCCTAATGATTTGACTGCAGATCAGAGGATGTTCAGTTTTTCCTGACCGACAGAGAACAGACATTCTAGGACCTATCTCTTAGGAAGGGAGTTTCATGGGAAAGTTTTGGGAAGCTGCCAGCATTAGGCTTTTTTTTTACTGAGTTTATGATCCGATCCACTAGAGAGGCAAGCAGGAATAAGATGGCAACAGTGTTGGGTCAATACCAAAGTTCTGCACAGTTCCCACTCATTTTGACCTGGGGTGAGTGGTGTTATCCTACATTTGAGGAGGAGGAAGTGTATCACCCCCTCGTGACTCCGGACTGCTGCAGTGATCTTTGTCCCAGTGCAGAGCTGTAACAGTTCTTGTTCTTGTGCCCCTCCATTTATGTAGCATGACTCCTGCTGTCTAGGATTGACAGCTACCCTGCTGCATCAAAGCTGTTCCCAAATTTCCTTTGGTATCATGGGCCATATTCTGGCACCTGGCTCTTCAATTAAAAATGTAGCTTATTTTCAGGTTTGTGCATCCAGGTTTGTGCATGGTTTCAGTAATTGTCACCAGGAGGTGAAACCGAGTTTTGTGTCAGCTGTATGGCAGGCCTAGGCTTTGCTGCATAGATCAGGAGGCAGTAAACTCATTTAATATAATCCACCTTTGACTTTTTAGGGATGGGTGGGCTCTTTATCTCTGTTTGCAGTCAGTGTTTCAGGTCATTTAGAGAGACCATGGAAAAGCTCCAATGGGCACCACTGCCTTAAGATCTTTATTTCACCATTGCCCAATGTTTCCCTGCCCTGTAGCTTCCAAAGTACAGTTGGGCATGTGGGACGAGTAGAGGTCAGTGCTGGAGCTAATCCTGGTGGGGTTTCACTGCTGGAGTTTATTTCTGCTAAGAAAACATTCTTTTAACTCCTTTAAGGTCCTTGGACAGGACAGAATTGCGCATCATATGAAGGATCTGCCCACAGAATGATTTGGTGGTGCAGCCAGTGTGCATTTTGGGCTTCTCTGGCCACAGGATAGGGTGTTCATCTGGTCTAAATTCACTCTGCTGATTCTGAGCACATTCAGAAGAGTCTACTGAACTTTCTATTAGTAGGCTGCTTTACTGGTCAGGTGTCTCTTGTCCTCTGGCAGCTAGAATATTGCTTCATGCTCTGTGTGCTGGCTAATTTGAATGTGTGCTTGTGCCTGATGTGAATTTAATTTGTATTCCTGAGTGATCCAGCAGTACACAGATCTGTTATTAATGATCATGGAATGCTTCTCTGATGAATGAGAGCACTGCCTTTGTGTGTACATTTTTCCAAAACTTAATCAAGTTAAAATGAAACTTTCACCACCATTATTCTTCTAAATTAAAAGCATATTTTATGATACCAGCTGGTGTATGTGAATCATCAAAGGGAAAATATTTGTCAAAAGGAAGTGTTCTGAAAGAGTGGTCTTCCTGTAAATAAGCATATGTCTCAGGTTTGCTTTGCTTTCTTTGCTTTGCAGGCAGGACAAAGAGTAGGCAAATCACTTCACATAGCCCTTCAGAAGATTTTGGATGAAGAAGAGAGTTTCGGAACCTCACGACCAAAAGTTGGATTTCTAGGATGAGTTTCTATTAAATGTTCAAAACTATTTTTAATTGATTGTGCAATCTTGTCAGTTTGTATATAAAGAAAAGGTTATATTTTTTTGTTCCAGGAGAGTCATCCTCCTGGCTAAGAGGCTTTCAAAATGTTACTAAGAGTAAAGAAAGCTACAGTTAAATGCAAATAAGCAAATCTGAGGTGCTTTCCATACAGGTAGCTGCTGGCACCTAGGAAGTGCACCAGCAGCAGTTGATGCTACTGCCTAGGAAGTGCTTGAGTCTGTTTTCCAGAGTGACTGGTGTACTTTCCACTTAATTCTGTTTGCATGTGTTTCACTTCTGTAAAACAGCTGCTGTGTTCTAGAATATATATGGGGTTGTCTTCAGTGCAGCACAAATGAGAGCAGCACTAGGTGAAAATCTTCCTTCAAATTACCTTACTATTCTTTGAATAAACTGTGGTTAGATTTTACAGTAAATGCAACATGGTCCCAAGTTCCCAATTCATATTTTAAACCAAGATTTGTCTACAACTACCTCACAGGGGGAAGCAGAAGGGCAGGCACTGAACTATTCTCTCTGGTGACCAGTGACAGGACTCAAGGGAACAGCCTGAAATTGTGTCAGGGAAGGATTAGATTGGATATCAGGAAAAGGTTCCTCACCCAGAGGGTGGTTGGGCACTGGAACAGGCCCATGAAGTAGTCACAGCACCAAGCCTGACAGAGTTCAGGAAGTGTTTGGACAATACTCTGAAGCACATGGTGTGACTCTTGGTGTCCTGTACAGGGCCAGGAGTTGGGCTTTGACGATCCCAGTGAGTTCCTTCCAGCTCAGGATATGTTATGATTTCCTTGCTCCCTACAGCTCTCCCAATCCCTTTTACCAACAGATGCAATAGTAACCCAGTCAAAACATCTCACAGTGGCTAAGGAGAAGGGACATGGCCAACGTAAATGGGAAACTTAAAGTTGATCTTTAAGAGTTTGATAATTCAGCTGGAAAAGCATAGTGGCTGTCAGTAATGATCTTCACAGGGAAAAGCGGAGGATGACAGATACAGCATGAAAACAAGTGGCACCACCAGGTGCTGAAAGCAGTGGATTCCCTCTCTACATCAACTGGACAGCCCAGCAGAGAGTAAGAGGTGTTTATTTGGCATCACAGGAAGAGACAACAGATGGAAAAAGTCAAAGGAAGAAGTTGATTTTTAAGCAGTTGATGTTTCATCTGCAAGTGTTAAGTATTGTTGTGAACAAACTTTATGGCAGAAGTTACTGTAATAATCCAGGAGTTATTTAGTTCTAACTCAAGCAACATTTTCTGAATTTTCTGTTTCAATTTTGTAATAACAGATTAAGAATATTCTTTTGACTGAAACATGTTTGATGGGGAAAAGGAAAGGAAGGGTTTTGCTGAAGAAAAGCTTTAGATACGGGACAGAACATATTACAGCTCAAACTAATAATCATAATCACACTAAAATATATGGAGTACTTAAGGTCCCCAGATCTCTTCAGTCCTTTTGCTAGACCTCATACACCTAGTTATTCAAGGTGACTGCAACAGTGTTGTGTATTTCAGGTATGTGTAGCCACTGCTATAACAAGCACTGTAACAAGCAGGCAGGTTGTTAAAAAAACATAAAGTTGTCCTCCAAAATTTGCCCAAGGTTTGTATTTTGAAGAGTTGTGATTTTTTCAGTACCTTAAGTACTGAGTTAGGTAGATTGTAATGGTGCTACACAGTAGTAGAGCCAAGAAGTGACAGTGAGTGTACATACTGTCTTTTATCACTTCAGCAGAGTTATTCTGTGTGAGGCAGATGCTAACCTGACATCAGCTTTACAGTAGCTGTAATCCACTGCTCGCCATGCAAATCTGCTTGTAAAAACACAGAAAGAAAGAAAACTGAAGCGAGAAAAAACCTTTGAAGTACCTTAGACTTATCACAGGCACTTTTTTTGATCATGTATTGTTTAATGTTTCAGAAAATGGTTAATGTAAGTGAGACTGCAAGTCTTGAACCTCAGCCATTCTCTGAATAGCTGTTGCCTGTTTTATTGCAGATTTGTGGTTGGAGACCAAAAGGCTGCCCCGAGTTACACTCAGGTTGAATTTTGTAACATGAGTAGTATATTTCTACACAGCCTTCCAGCTGAAGGATTTCCAAGCATTTTGCAAGTTACATCACTTAAGATGCTTCTTGTCCCCTCTCCAGATCCTTTTAATTTTAAATATATTTTTATGAGAGCTGGAGGTGGTGGTGGGACAAGAAGCATCACTGTGTTTCAAGTGTGCGAACTGACACCTCTGTAGAGGGGAGTACATGTGCACTCCCTCCCAATTTCTTAATAAGGACAAGCAAATATTTAGCCCTCTGAGATCCAGGCTCTGTGCTCAAGAGAGAGACTCAGTGCCAAGCACTTCTTTAGAGCAACACTGTAAATTAACGTCGTGCCAGTGTCTTCAGTGCCTCCCCTACACGTGTGTGTCCTCCCCCAGGTCTTCTGTAGCTGGCTGTGCAGGCACAGGATGAATTTGGGGTCTCAAGGAGTCCTGTTCCTTCTGTGTCACTGCTTCCCATATGTTGGCATGGAAAAGCAGTGGTGTGGAGAGTGACCCCAGTTCAGATGGGGTCTGCTTCAACCCCTGAGATACAAATAATGAGTGCAGCCAAAAGTATTACAGAGCTGCTAGTTGGTCTCAGCTGCCCCTGGAGGTTTTTCTGCTACCGGCTCATGTCCCAGATGGATAAACAAACCTCTGACAGGGGTAAAAGGTCCTACAGCTCTCCCAGTTGATACAGTATCTGCCAAGAAATCTGTGAGACTGTGGTTCTCAGGCATGCTAAGAGCTAATTTCTATTTTCTTAGCTCCCTTTAACCCCTCCCTTCTATTCCAAACAAAAATAGCAGGATTTTAATAGAGACTTCAGCTGAGAATGCTCCTGTTCCCATCTGGGCTGGTGGAAAGTTCCATGTGTTGCCGTGCAGATACTGCCACGTTTTCATTGACTTGGGTCCAGTAGAACTAAGAGGAAACATCTGTGGAGTGGGATAGCTCTCTGTTTGTCCCAGAAATTAATTGCTTCTGCTGGGAGTGTCGAGAGGCTGAAAGCTGTGTACTAGAGATGAGGAGTCTAGCAACTCCTCCTAGGCTTCTACTCATGTTGCCTAAAAAGCACACACCTGCAATTTACCTGTTGCACAGGCACAGCATTCCCCTCGAAGCAGAAGAGGGCTAGGCTGTCGGTCAGTGGACCTGGCAGATTTACCAAGCCCAAGAATCCTTTCAGCCCACGTTTCGCACCTGCAATTCAGCACTGTAACTGTGTAGTTTGGGGAGAAGAGGGGAGCTCGTTCTGCCCTGTGGAGGCAGCGGGGAGGAGCGTGGCTGTGCCACCTGCAGTCATGCTTTAAGTGAAGCCTTCCTTCAGCACAGCCTGCTGTAAAGACAAATTGCTGTGAGCCAGAGCTTGCTCACGGCTCCTGTGAGACTGGAGTGTGCAAGTCTCTCTTCAAGGGATTTGGCACCTTGATTTGACATAGACAATAGGATGTTTCTGCATTTGCTTTGTAAACAGCAGTTACCTGAGGTTTACCCACTTCTGCTAGGACTGCCTCCAGCTTTTGCTTTGAACTGCAGCAGATGCTACTGCCCCCCTCAGCAGCGGGATGTTCTCCAGCCCTGCTGTGGCACTGGTTTACATTGCCGGTGGTAAGCGGCCGCTGGCACCTGGAGAGTGGAAGAAGCAAAGCCGTGACTGGTGAGACCTGAGCACTCCAGTTCTTAGCCCAGAGCCTTTTTCTCTCTGTTCCTTTAAAACAAAATGCAAGAGCAAGTCTGCAACTGGTACTGAATCTCTTAAGCCATCAGCCTCTGTGTGATTTCTCACTGCTCCCCAACCTTTTGTCTCCTAGTGCACTCCTGCCTGATTACACTCCCTGCCCATGCAAGACAGCTTCTCCTTCTAAGGCAAAATGTGGCTGCTCCTGTTAGCTGTGTGTCACAGAGGCTTCTTTTCCTTTGTCAAAGTCTCAGACTCGCAGTGATAGTGCTCAGTCACAGCAGGGCACCTTGGTATGGGTCTCCCCACAGAGAAACTGCAGTGCCCTGGGTTTTCCTTGGATCTGCATTTCTAGCTATTTTCTTGGAGCTGAATTTCTAGCTATCCAGGAACAAAGATGTTTTTGCTGTTGCTGCAAAACATCATTAGAATCTCAAACATGCTGCTGATGACTCCCTGGTGATGGTTTAAACCTCCATTTCATTGACTGGAACACTTTAATAAAGCTGTGGTTATCTCTAGAGGTCTGCGAACATCTCTGTTGCTATCCTGATGTTGCTATCCTGATATTGCTTACCCTATCAAGATTTGGGTAAGATTAGCAGCACAGGCACGGCTGAGTTTTCATGTCACACCATTTGTTGATGAGATTTGATTTCCTTTATTTAGACAGAGAACATCATAGTTGCTGCAGCCCCTTAGCTTGTACCTTCAGAGGGCTAAGAGGAAGTCTCAGGCCCTTTCTGATTTCCTCCATCCAGCTGGCTTTGGCAGGGAGCACAGCCAAGCCAGTGTGCTCAGGCATTGGAGGTACTTGGAACCACCAGCCTGCAGACCCTCCCTTCCAGAGGAGCTCTCTCACTGCCCCTTCTCTCTCTGTTTTGGCAAATGGTAAGTTTGGGTATTTCCACAGTTGGAAACCAAGGGGTTGAAAAGTCGTGATTTAAGTCCTACCTCTCTTCCTTCCCTCCAGCGAGAGACCAACTTTAACCTAATGAGACTTTTCGAGGCCATGGATTGCCTTCTTCCTACTGTCTGATCATGCAAACTTTTCTCTAAATTAAAAAAATTAAGGAATTCACAGGGCTGAACTTGAAATTCTCTTATAAATCCATAATTCAGTATCCACAGCAATATGAAAGCAAACCTTTGAGGTGAGAACAACATGGAATAAGAGCCTAAGCTGACAGAACTGCTGTCTACTTGCCAGTCCAAAAATACTGACATCAAGTTCAGTAGTGACCTCACTTGAACTGATGCTGTGACAGGCAGTGGACCTAGACAGCTAGGAATTCCTCCAGAGTTTTGGTGTTAAATTTAGACACTTCACTACAGTTTTCCTTTGGCTGTTTGGACTTCGGGATCTGGGTGATGGACAAACACAAAGCAGTGAAGACAGACAGATTACCTCTAGCCTACAGGAGCTGCAGTCTCCAAACAAAAGGGAGTGTCAGTCCTTTGGTGCAGCTCCTTTGCAAACAGAAGGATTTTAAACAGCTGATACTGCTTGAACTCAAGTGCTCCACTTTTGCATCCAGTTTAAAGCCCAAGGATCTACTGTAGAATGGATCCTTCTGTCCTGTAGCCCTTGGTGTACGTGGGGTAGGGATGCGAGCCCTGCTTGCCATGGGATATGATGGGAAGGTTTCCTCCTTAGGCTCAGAGCCAGTTTCCTAAAGTTGATGCTGGGGATAACATTTTGGCAAAATCCTTGGTTTTCCCCATCATTGTCCTTATGAAAACCACCCTTTCCTGAACTATTAGTGCATTTCTTCTTGATTGGTCTCCAAAACAATGATCCATAGATTTGGCTCTCTCCATTTTAACCTGTTCTGATGTTTATGCTGGTGGAAATCAGGAATGATGCCAGCACAAGTTCAGGCAGCGGCTAATGAGTATCAGAGATTTTCTTCTGCTAGCCACACTTCCTCACAGAGTGCTTTTTACTGTCCACTGCTGTTTCTCTCCTGTTCCTCTTTGAGGTTACTGTGGTGCCACTGACACACAGATCCTACCCCTGCAGAGTGGATGTCACCGAATCACAGAATATTCTAAGGTGAACAGGACCCACAAGGATCATCACGTCCAACTCTTATGCGAATGGCCCGTACAGGGATTGAACTCACAACTCTGGCATTTTTAGCACCAGGCTCTAATGGGCTGAGCTGATCTCTAGGGAGCAGCAGTGTGAAACCTAGTGCGTTGCCCCAGCCATGGATCAGGCCCCTGAGCTGCAGGGCCCCGCACGTAAAGGCACTTTGAGTCTCCCCTTTGCTCTCCTGCTGTCAGTGTTGGCAGGAGAGGCAGGAGCATTCCCAGAGGAGGGGGCACTTCAGGCAAAAGCTGGCATTCAGCATTGGAGTGGCCTGCCTTTGAACTGGTGACTTAGCCCTGAAAGGCCAGGTCTGGTAATTGCTGATCTTGATAATAACCGTGTGAATGCTGTTACTCAGTCCACCCTTGCACTTTCCAGCCATTGTGCGGCGGCGCTGCCTCATTCCTTGGCTTGGCCATACCTGCTCCTTTCCTAGGAGCCAAAGCAAAATAGCCTCTGATCTCACTGCCCATTTCCTTGCCTAGCTGGGCACAAAATCACAGGTCTGCATTGCTGCCAGGAGCATCCAGCTTCCTTTCGTGGGCTTATTCCAACTACTGTTTCTGCTAACTGAAAGCCTTCCAAATTCAGCATCCCAGCCTTCTTACTGGGTTTCCCAAAGCCACGTAAACTTTTCTGTCTGCTTCGCTGTGGCCCTGGAATGGTTTCCATAAGCATAGGTTCTTCTGACCTCTTTTTTTCATCTCAAACCAGTTACCTTGCAATTAACAGGAGCTACTCTCTCTCTAACCAGGAGACCGGGCTTGAAACCAGGGAGTAAAGTGCCTTTACTGGGAAGTAAAATCCATAATTGCACAGATGTTAAAAATCATGGACAAAACCTTGGTTTCTTGGCATAATTTTAGTATTTTGCTGATGACTTCCAGTTCTATTGGTTCATCTAATAAAAAGAATTACCTCTACTCAGTTCCCACACCTCTCTTACAGAAGAAGCATGAATCATCGGGATCTCTAAAGCAAAGGACCATTGAGAGCCCCATTATTTAACTGGAACCTCTGGCTTCAGCAGGAGCTTGGGCAGAAGATGGCTGTTCCCTGAAGCATCCTCATGCTGGATCCAATGCAGCAGCACTCCAGCTTGCTCCCATCAGTGGGGCTGGCAGGAGTTTATGAGCTTTTGTAATGTCAAGGATTTTTATTTTCAGTCTACATTGGACAGAATTGGGGCAAAGCCCCCTGTGGATAGGTGTTACAGCTGGAGACAAGTGGTTTGAGTCTATTTGTTTTCATTTTTCTCATTTTTCAAGAAAAATGGCGGTGGCATCCAGCACAGGACCTGCTGGCTGGTGCAGGGAGAGGCCCTTGGTGTAGACCTATTCTTTCAGGAAAGCCACCCTGCCCTTCTTGTTTCAGCTTGTCAGCACTCCAGCAGGTCCCAGCCACACGAAAATCTGAGGTTAGGGATTGCTGTCAGACACCACACCAGAGCCATCCGTTTCATGGGCAGCAGCAAAGGGAACATTTTGGTTTTTTCCCCAGCTTGGCAGCACATGAATCAAAGCAAAGGCAGGGAAGTATATCTGGTGCCAAGGAAAACTGGGAGGTACTGAGTTACCTACCAAAAGTACTTTTGAGTGTCAAGGAAAGGAAACGTGTGTATGTATGTGTCTGGCATCTCTTGGGCTCCATCCATCCCATTTTGGGATAGTCCAGGCAGGAGAACAGTAAATCCCCAAAATATGTATTTTCCAGTTTAAATTTGAGTGAGGGATGGTGCATATGATAAAGGGCAGCGAAAATCAAACTGTTCCTCCTATGCCTCAAAAGCTTGGACTGCAAGAGAGGTCTCTGTTCAGGTAGGAGGATATCAGGGCAGGATTTTCCTTATTCAGCAGAAGTGTGGGGCAGGGTAACACACTGGTTGCCAAACTAACTCAATGGCAGCTCTTTTTCCAGTCACATCCCTGTTTATCTTGGACCTTTTATGCTCCTACAGCTCCAGAGGTTCACATGGTGCTGGGTGGCACCTTGCCTTAAATTATCAGAAAAGTTTTAAGGTTAATGGCTGATGTCTGAAGCACTTTGTTTTCCAAAATGCCTGTCCCTCCTCTCCTCCCTCTACATGAACTTCCTCCACCTGTTCAAACTGCTGCTGTTCCTCCTGTGGGAAGGACATACCTGCTTGTGCTGCAGCTGCTGAACAACCACACCACCCAAAAAAACCAGTGGTCTTGGTGTAGGCTGCAGAGCTGCTCAGCACAGCCCAGCTGGTACGTGAAGCCAGGCTGGGAACCTGCAAAGGGGAGAATGGCTTTTTGTGGAACATGTGCCCCTGATCCCAAGTCCCACTTCGTCCCATGGAGGAGCAACTGATAGCAGGACGAGCCTACCAAAGCCACAGTGGAAGTGCTATTTAGAGGGGTAAGAGCCACGCTACACTTTGAGCAAGGAGCCGGGGTGCTCAGTCCCCCCACGTGCTCCCTCTGCCTCTGTTGGTGCCGGCACATTCCTTAGGGCATCCCTGCTGAGGGGCAGGGGACAGGTGTCCCCTCTCTGCTCCCTCGGCCACCCAAGCGCTCTTTCACACCTCACGTTGCAGTTGCTATCGCGGACACACGAGATCAAACCCGTGGCATTTTGCTAAAAGCCGCAGGAAAGCGTTCCAGCTGTACTCCCAGCCTTCCCTTATGTTAGCTTAGCAGACTGTCGGTACATTCATTCCCTTTGGTGTTTTTTTTTNTGGGGGGGGGGTGGGTTTGTTGTTGTTTTGTTTTGTTTTGTTTTTAACAAAAACAAGCGGCGTGCTAAGAACTGCAACCCCTTTGGGAGGTTTTCAGCCTTGGCCGGAGCCGCCGGAGCCCCCCCGGGGCCGGGAGGCTGCCGCTGGCCCGGGCTCAGCGGGAGGCTTTCTGGGACACTCATTCCTGACTCCAGCCGCTGTCCAGGCGGCTGTGTGAGGGCAGAGCCGCTGCAGCTCCGCTCGGACCGGACGGCAGCGGCATGGCGCTCCGGGGAGCCTGCCTCCTCCTCTGCCTCCTCTCCCTCGCCCACGTCTCCGGCCAGCAGAACGGCAAAGTCCGGCAAAAACCGGCGGCCGCCAAGAAAGGTAAGGGGCAGCGGCAGCTTCCCTGCAAGGAAGACTTGCGGGGCTTGGGGGGGTTGCATTCAGCCCACTCGACTGGGCATTTAACAGTGCTTTAGTGAAACTCTGTAAAGAGCATCTAAAAACCTAATAAAGCGTCTTCCTGCCCCCCTCCTCCGTGGGAATGATTGCGTAGCTCTTCTGTAAAACAGTGAAAGTATTGAAACGGTTTTGGTGGGTTCCTACCTTGAATAAATTTGTTGGGACAGCTTGGTCTGAATTTCAGAGGGAATGCATTTTCTGTGTTCCCTCTAAGGTTCATCCCAAGCTTTTCCTCTAGTAAACTCTCCCTTTCTATAAGCCCGCTACCCCTTCTCATTCATTTTTCAGAAGCAAGTAAGTGGCAGATGTCAGACAATTTTGGAGACAAGAGCAGGCAGAAAATATCCAAGCCATTAGGCATCAGCAGGGTTCTTCATTTAAAACCGCTGGCCTCGGGTGTATTTCACACGGGACACCAGCTCTGACTACTCAGGCTTGCCAGACAGCAGTGCACACACAAAGGTGCCTCGGTTTTCTATTCCCTAGTGGGTTTGTTTCTCCGTTTCTTCTCTTGTTTTCCTCCTGTCCCATCCTTTCTCCCTCTGACTCAATGCACATTAAGTCTGAAGGCAGGTGAGGTGAGGAAGCAGCGTGTGAGCGTGCGTGCCTGCCTGCCTCATGTGTCTGACTGCCGTCGCGTGGGCTTGGACCACTTCAGGCAGGCGCTTTCCTGCTTGGAACCAAGAGGGGAGCAAGGAAGAAGCATCCCTGGAATCCACTTGGCCGGACTGCTCTCTACGCTCACCCAGTGGCTATTTTTGTCAGATTCCATCCTTGAGAAACTTTTGCCTTTTCTCCCATTAGATCTTTCTATGAATTCACAAACTTAGCTGCTTATTCCACATCTTATTCAGCAGGACATGGAATAACAGAGAAAACAGTGAAAAATACCCCCTTGGGCTCACACAGGGCACCTACATGCATTGCACTCACTGGAGGTACCAGGAGAGAGACATTTCTTAGAGAAATCCTATTTTTCTCTAGGTGTCATTGCAGCTGTTTGTAATCGATTAGTGACAAGAAGGTGGGAGAAAAATCACCTTTTTGACAGGAAAATTTGGCTCTGATTTAAAAACTTTTGAGGGAGGTGCCTTGAAAATCAAGCCATCTGAACCAGCTGGTGGCAGGTTTTACTCAGAATTTCTTTTCAAAGGAGAGGTCATATTTTCTGTGGAGAAAAGAGAAAACCCAGCAGCTTGACATTTTTTGATCAGTCGCATCCAGTCCCTCAGGGGATCTGCTGCCCTGCCTTTACTGGAAACTTCCAGAATTTCTTGGTTAATATTTTTCAGAGTTTTACCAATGCCAGGGGGTGGGAAAAGAGGGAGAACAGCACTAAAAATCCCCTGTGAAGCTCCTCTTTGCCTCCAGCCCCTCTCCACATCCAAGCCTGCCTGCCCAGCCACCACAGGGGCCAGGCCTCAGCCACTTCTCTGAACAATGGCAGGATGGCCCCATCTCATCCTCGTCCAGGCCTCCAGTACCCCCTTCCTGGTTCCACCCCTGCACTTTGCCTGGGAGGGTCAGGCAGGGCAAAGCCACTGGAGGGTTGGAGTGTTTGGCTGGATTTATTTTTTTTAATCTATGCAGCCAAACCACAAATGTTAGAAAAGAAAGCGCTGCTTTAAGCCAAGCTTTTTATGTTTCTTTTTACTTTTATTTTTTCCTTTTTTTTTGTAATTATTGCTTATGTTTGGATTTGCTTCAGAATGAAAAATGGTGCTATTTCAACATGAAAAAGCCAAACCACGGTATTTAGAAAATGCTGAGACAGCACATTCACTTTGCCTGCTATTGTGTTTTTCCCCCTCAAATGACTCCCCAGTTTTAGTTGCAAATGCAGTAGCTCAGCAAACTCTCCCTGAGCCCCAGTGTCTTGGGGTACAGATGGGATTTGCCCTTGTCTGGCAGCTCTGGAGGTCTCATCCAAAAGAATGCCCAGGGGAGGCAGGCACTGGCATCTCTGCCTGGCTGCCATTGACACCCCATGGCTTGGGGGTGCAGGCATCAGCCCTGGGGCGGCTCCCCTTGGTCACAGCCGTGGTAGGGTGCTGGGATCACAGAAGGGAGCGTCTTTGCATAGCTCTCACATGTATTTCTAGGGTAACTGGAGACGGAAATCAGAGTCTGGATGCTTGATTCAGTGGATAGGGACTAATTTGTGCTTCTCACCTAATGCCACCTACTGCCCAAAATTTCAGTGTACTCTTGTCTGCATGCTCTTCCCTGAAAATGCCTGTGAACATTTACACTGCTGTAAATGCTGTGTGGGTGTGTTCAGTCTCTTCTTTTGATCCAGGGACAGACTGCAATATGGGACCTGACTGTTCCACTTGGTACAGTCGGGGAAATGCCTGGTGTCTGAAGTAATACTGATGGCCAGAGAGCTTTGATGACAGACATTGTGAGCCAGAGCAATGCTCATTCCTCTGGGGGACAGAAAGCTGTTTGGATCTCCAGGCAAAACTAAGAAACCCATATATATATTCAAATTTCATACAGGAATAGTTAAAACATTCGAATTAAGTACAAAGGGATTTGTTTGTTATTCAACATATAATTAGAATGGGTGAGAGTTCCCATTTGCAGCTTTAAATACCTTCCTGGCCAGGCTTTCAAACCAACAGACTATTGTGATCCACAGTTCTGTGGATCTCCTTTTAATCTTGCCTCTGCCCACACTTAATCCTGCTGCTCGCGGTCCTGCACAAGGACCCACTTCAGCCCTCACGGGATCATCAGCATCCCGTACACTGGCTCCCATCACAGAAAACCCAGACTGTAAACAGGCTTGATCCCAGGCTTCAGGAGGTGAGCCTTGAGGAAACGACAGCCCTGAGACAAAAACCTGTGGCAATAAAATAGACAACACAATATCTGCCGGTGTAGCTATGGTCCTCACTTTATAGCTGAAGGGGGAGTTAACCAGTCCTGGTTCTTCGTGAGACATCCCGGTGCTGTAGGAACATCTTGTGGCCCAGGATTTGGAAATGAGGTGCTGAAAAGGGACAGGACTCTTAGGTGGTTATCAAGGAGACATGTCACCTCCCATGCCAGGCACCCTCAAGGTGGGAGCCCACCAGCAAACCCAGCTGGAACACCATAAGGAACTGCCACAGCAAGACTCATTGGCAGTGTCCTGCCATGGCCTTTTGATGTTACTTAAACCTTAGAACATTTGTTCTGCTGCAAGACAGGCTTGCATGGAAAAAACCCCCCACGATTAATTAGCCATTTCCCACGAAGTGTTTTCATCAAAGGCAGCAAAATAATATCTAGTGCCTCAGTGTTAAATGAATCCATTAAAGTTAATTGAGCAATGAGTAAAGCAGCTTAACGCCCTCCTCCTGATGTGTCTGGCTTTTCATATTCATGGCACCATGTAATCTTGGGTTGGTGGTTTTGGTCGGCATCCAAACTGCTTCCCTACTTGCCTGGCTTGGTGCCTCAGCTCCTTGGCCCTCAAGGAAGCCCCTCCTACTGCATTCATGGGCAAACCCTCCCCTTTCCTTTCAGCCCATGAGAACTACTAGATGCTTACAACATGAGAACTACTAGATGCATACAAGTACCTCAATGTCCAATCTCCCACCACCTTCAAGGTGTAAATGGTCCCTTTGCTCCTGTCTCAGAGAAATCCGAGTACTGATTAACAATTGCTTGGAGCCATTGCAGAAGCAACACACCTAGCAAGATGTAGGCTTTAGCAGCCAGCTCCCTAGCCAAAAAGGCATCTTCTCACACCAGGAGAACAGCTCTGGACAGTGTTTGGGTACCTACACTGGGGGTGATGAAGGTAGAGATGAGGCAGAGGCAGCTGTGATGGTCCAAAGGATGGTGTGGTTGGTGGGCAGAAGCTGGTGGCTGGTGGTGCAGAGGCAGATCTAGTGGAGGTGCTGCAGCCCTTCCAGCCCCTTCCTGATGAGCATCAGCCTGGTGAGCAAAATGTTTTCCTACCAACCCACCAATGACAGCAGACAAGAGATGAGTGCAGCCAGGAGTGCTTACAGAGAACATCGTGTGTTAGGGTGTTTAAGGGAAGCCAGGAGGGTGTGCTGTGAACAGAGAGAGAGCATGTTTTTGAGGAATTGGAAAAAATAAATCATGTTCGTCATTAGCTTCAAGCTGCCCACAAAACACTCGTGTGTGGCAGGACTTCTGTTCAGGCAGGGCAGCATCAGATGGTGTCCTCCTGCCTTTTGGGAGCTCGACCCTAATGCAGCACCACCCCAGATGACTGCTCTACACAGGGGTGCCAGAGACAAGCCTGCACCTTGCAACGCTCATGCATGTGACCTCCTCCCCAGCACTGCAGTGGCAACCCAGAGGGTGACCCCTGCAGCAGGAAGCCCCATGGGGTGCACAGCCCCAAATCTTGAACCAGGAAAATGAGGTTTTTATTGATAGTGGAACCAGGCTTGCAAGCGAACACTCACTCTGATGGATGTGCAAGGGGACACAGGTGCTGACTTCGTGGATTCCTTTTGTTTATCCTTCTCTGAGGGCAAAGAAACATGGAGTTTTGATGACAGGAATAGATTTGGTTGTCTCCCTTGGGATGCAACCAATATTTGTGCTCTTTCTTTGATTTCTCCAACAGATGGTGTGAGTCTCAAAATGATTGAAGACCTGAAGGCCATGATTGACAACATCTCTCAGGAGGTTGCTCTCCTGAAGGAAAAGCAAGCACTCCAGACAGGTAAAGGGATTGCTGAAGAGCACGTGACTTTTGCTTTGAGAGAGGAGCTGCTCATAAAGTGGCTGCAATTGCTCCACACATCTTGATGAGAGATGCCCAAGCACCCCACAGCAACAAGCCCACGATGGGGAGAGAGGCTGGAGGATCAAAGCAGAGTGTGAGTCTCTGCAATTCCTCTGAGCTGGCGAAGCTCCTCGGGCAGTTAATGTCAGGAGTTGTGCAGCGTGGGGCTCCCCTCTTTATGTGCTTCCCATTTGTACAGCTATCGATATTCCTATGATGCTAAGCCAGATGTTCATTTTCCTTTATGAGGTGGAGGGGTGGGATTTGGATTAGTCTGTGCTTTAACCAAATGCAGCTTACTCTTTTGTCTGAACCCCAGTGAAATGGCGACCTGGTCTCTTATACATACCATGGTATTGCCGGGGGAGCTGCAGTGCTGGTCAGTCCTGCTTCATTAAACATACACAGAGGACAGTCCCAAAATATCCGTCTTCCAGATATGCTCCGTAGCTATTCTGTGCAAACTCTACTGACATCAATAGGAGTAGGATTTGCAAAACACGAAGCAGAAGCGAGATGAAAATGCAAATTAAGGAGAATTTTCTCCTTAAAAGAAAAGGAACACAAGCAAAATCAAGGCTTTAGTTCCAAGCTCATATTCATTGAGAAGTAATTGGTTTGGATATTAATGTGTGGCACTGATTAGGTATTGTTTGGCTACAGTACCCTGCACTCTCAAGGTTTAGAGCTTAAAGAAAAACAAACTAAATTGATATCCTTAACACTAAAATCGAGGCAAGTAGAAATTTCCTCTGAAGACCTCAAGCTATGCAAGCACAACACTTCTGATCAAGTATTTTAAAAGACTTTTTTTTCATCTTGCATAATTAAGATGATTTAATTGGCATGCAGGCTTTTTCCCAAAACACTCCAGCACTCTGCAGTGCCCATGACAAACCTAATTTCCAACAAATTCATCAGAGAAAGAGTAGCATTGGCTGGGGAAGAACAAGGCCGGAGGAAGGGGCAGGAGGACCATGCTGTGCCTCTGCTCCAGCAGCAGCAGAGCCCAGAAGGGTGGCAGGGGCACCCCGCAAATCCATTTTGCCCAGTGGTTTGCAGAGAGGGAGGGCACGTTCCCATGACTGTGTCCCGCCCTGCATAGGAGGGAGAGGGGCCCTTGGAATCCAGTGCTGCCAAGGGTCACTGTGCAGCCTAAGAAATAAAGTTTGTAGTTTGGCTGTTGGGTTTGCTGCTGCTGCCTCTTCCTGGGCACCATTTTTAAACCAAATTCTCTTTCTGTCTTTTTATTCTGTTCATGTGGTAACCTCTCAGTTTGCCTGAAGGGCACCAAAATCCACCTAAAATGCTTTCTGGCATTTTCGGAGACCAAGACATACCACGAGGCCAGCGAAAACTGCATCTCTCAGGGCGGCACGCTCAGCACACCGCAGAACGGTGAGGAGAACGACGCCCTCTACGACTACATGCGCAAGAGCATCGGCTCGGAGGCCGAGATCTGGCTGGGCCTCAACGACATGGCCGCGGAGGGCAAGTGGGTCGACATGACGGGCAGCCCCATCCGCTACAAGAACTGGGAGACTGAAATCACCACCCAGCCCGACGGTGGCAAGCTGGAAAACTGTGCAGCTTTGTCGGGGACCGCCGTCGGCAAGTGGTTCGACAAGAGGTGCCGAGAGCAGCTGCCCTACGTCTGCCAGTTCATGATCGTGTAGCGGCGGGGCCTCCCCCCTGCCTGCCCCAGCCCGGATCTCCCCCTGGGCAGCAGGATTCCGAAGCTGTAGCTGTGTGTACGCATCCATGTACATCCGCACACCCACTCGTTCAGTAGAGTCACCCTTTGCAAAGAGAGTCACCGCGGCTCACTGCCGAGTTATAGAGCGCTAGAGCATTTCCTTTGGCCACATCCAGCCCTGTCCACTGCTGCACGGCTCTTTCTAAGGCACGATTTATAGATATATTTTTTTACACAGGGAATTTATTAGGATGGCTCAGTTGTTTCGGCAAAGAACCAGTGCAGCAGTCCAGCCTGGCGTACAGCTGCCTTGGCTGTCCAGGGCTGTCACTCTGCAGTGTCCTTTCCCATTTTGCTGAGCTTTCTTGGGACACCAGCGTAGGCAGTTTCTGCTTTCATCTCTTGTTTTGCTTCTCCATAAGCTCTGGCAGCAATCTGTGGAGCTCCATTTCCCTCACAGTGTCCCGATTCAGCCTTGTGAGCATCAAGGTCCTGTCTCAATGAGCAGAGGGAGTTACTCCTGCTTCGCATTGAGAGATACAATTGGTCTTATTTGGCAGAACACCAGCTGCTCAAGAGGTTGTCCAACTAGTCAAGTTATGTGTATGAATGATTTAACAAGTTACAGGCATGTTTGGACCTTTTCTCAGCAGCCAGAAGCCAATTTCACTGACTTCAGTGGGAGAGCAAGACCCACTGCCGGATCCTTTGAAAAAAAACCCCGTCAGAAGTTTTTATTTGTGCTGCAGTATCAAGGGGAAAGCAGCGATGACTTGGAGCACAGTTAGTCAACAATATTATTAGAAATAGAAGATGTATGTATTACATAAATAATATAAATGTAATACTATTAGGGAATATGTTGCTATATAAAAACAGCTATGTATTGAAAACAAGCCCCAGGACAACTCACTCCAGCAGCTTTAGGAATGACCTGACCTGTTTATATGACGGGAATCCAGATGAACTAGTCTAGTCTTTGCTGGTTCTCAGCAAACATAAATCTGCTGAGCACTGTTTGTGCCAATATAGTCATGCCCAGCTGAAGGTCTCACCTCAGTGATTTTTTACTGAGAAAAGGTTTAAAGTAAAAAAACAAAACAAAACAAAACAAAACAAAACAAAAAAACCCAAAAAACCAGCAAGGATGGGAAAGAAGTGCAGGTCACCCTGGCAGCTTAACAAAGCTTTGCTGCCTGTTGGCTGAAAGGTATCAGTGGTGCTTTGCAGTCCAGTGCTTGGTAATAACCCCTCTACTTTGGGTCACACACCCTGCGCTTCCAGGCTGAAGGTGTCAAGACAGGATCTTGCCCATGGGACAGGTATTCCAATTTGCTGCTTTGTTTAAAAGCAGCATGGTGGTAGGTCTTCTAAGACATCAGGTCTGAGCCAAGCTGGAAAAATACACACACATACAAATGCAGAGTGCACGCTTCTGAAGTTGTCACTATTGCCAAACTCTCCGCTGTTCAAATGACTTTAAAATAAAAATATCTATATAGCTTGCTGAAGGAATGGAGTTGTATCAATGTGATTGGAGTGCTTTCTTCTCCTTGTCTTTCTCTTCAGAGCAGCTCCAGGGAACTGTCTGAAGGTTGGTGATAACAAAGGCAGAGGGGAAAAGCAGAAAGTGAGCACCTCCCACCCTGTAATATGCTTTATAGGATTCTCCCCCTCCTGCCCCGTTATCATCCCAGTCACATGCTACGCACAGGATACAGGCAGGGAATCCTTTTATAGGAAAATAAGATTTCCTTCCTCCCCTCCCCTTGCTGCTGGGAAATTTAATTCTGAAATACAAGCTAACCCAGAAGGAAGGTCCTTCCCTCAGCCCTGTTTGGCAGCAGTAGTGGTGCTGGGGGAGGTGGCACCTCAGGTCCCAGCATGGAGCCAGTCCTTCCCAGGCTGTCTCCCACCTCCTCTGCAATGAGCAGAGCCGCAGCAGCACCAAGAGTCCCTCTCCTTCACTCACTGAGGGGGTGATGATTTCTCCCTTCTCCTCCCACCCAGCATCCCATGTGGGAGAGGAGAGAAGACCATCAATGTAGAAGACAATGCCTCACACCAGTCAGTGAAGTTTCAGCTGCTGCAGGACTGCATGTGAAACAAGGTCTTTTTTGCACAGCCCTTCCATTAGTTTTACTTTGGACCCTGTTCCTGAAGTTTTCCAAGATTCTTTGCTGTAGGTCATGGTTACACCCTACAAGCCAGCTTGTCTCAATATAAATCTTCTAGTTCCTTTGGCAGATGTTCCCTCCATGTTTCGAGATACACGTGAAGGCAAAGCAGCAATGCTTCCAGCATTGCTGGCTTTAATCCCGACTTGTCCTAAACCACAAGGTCTTAAAACACAAATATGTGGTCAGAGAAATAAGCAGAGGGCTTTTATGGGAGCCCAGGAATGAAAGAGGAACTGTGTGAAAGCCATGGACCCTGGCAGTGCTGAGCTTCGGGGAAGTTGTGGGTGCTGGAGCTGGACCATCTTTGTGTGGAGTGTGAATCTGAAAAATAGTCATGGAGATGGTTGCCAAAGGATATTCCCAGAGAGGACATGAAGGAGTCAATCTGTCAAATCTAAAAAATAAGAAGTTGCTCTCCTCAGATTTCTTACTCATATCTCTCTATCTCTATTTTCACATAGCTAAACCTCTGCCAGCACCATTCTTCATAGATGTTTTGCTCTTCTGAAGCTGGGAGGAGCACAGGGAAGGGTGGATTTGCCCTTGCTGTACTTGTTGGATCCAGGATTACAAAACTGACCTTGTTTCAGTGCTACATTTATCAGCTTAATATTATTCCTACAATTTTCTTCTTACTGTACATTATGAACTACGAATTTTCTTTGAAAAGCCAAAGAGAAGGAGCTTCTAGAAGATTCCTCATCCTTGCTTACCACAGCAATGTTGTTTTTTGTGTCCAACCCTGTGTTTTGTGGTCACAGGGAATGCCAGGATGGAGGGATGGAGTGGGGGACAGCCACTGGCTGCCTCCATAGGGAAACTGCCCTGAGCACATGCAGTCCATCTGCTGGGGGTCAGGACAAGCATCACTTTTTTGATCTTCCATTAAATCCTTTGGCACTCAAGCCAGAGTGGAACATCTGCTGTCCACAAAGTGTGGTCTCAACCAAAGGCATGCAGTCTGATGGAAAGAAACCTCAACTCTTCCCCGAGGAAGAGGAAATGTGGAAGTGATCATGTCTGAACCAATGTATTGTGATCCCTGCAATCCCTAATGAACCTCATGTTATTAAAAATAGAGGATGTTGTGTAAGACCTTGTGCCACTGATGGCACTGCTAAGCTGCTTGTGGCTCTGTGATACAGCAGAAGAAAGATGAAGCATGAAATGTACATGTATTTATATAAACAAAAGAATAAAAGCTACTGGGTGAGCCTACAGGAGGAGTTCCCCCAGCACTACGCCACCCACAGCTGACTTCAACAGAGCTGTGCTAACCCACCCCACTGATTGCCCCTACCCTAATTCACCCTGGTCTGGAAGTTCAGGACCTGGTCCAGGTCTTTGCCTGAAGGTCCAGGAAAGGACCAAATAAGTCAGAGTGAAATGGTTAACCATAAAACAGGTAATACCTGTCCAAACTCTCCCTCTGCACAAGGGCCAGAACAGCACAGTATTCACACATCTCAGCAGCCAGGTTGCTTTTGCCTTCAGTCAGAGAAAGGGCTGGGTAGGCAAAGAATTCTTACCTGGTAGGGTAAGAATTTAGGAGTTGTGAGCCAAAAGCTTGTTTTAAGCCTCCAACATTTTTGTGGGACTTGATACTTAGTAGTCCTAACAAGAAGCCCAACCCCAGGCCTTTGCTCCTTGCGCGTGTCCGCTCAGCCTGGGCGTTACTCAGACCGGAGGTTCTCTCCACATCAGGTGCACCCTCTCCCTGTCATCCTTTGCAAGGAACAGTCCCCCAACACCTCTGCTCCTGCCTGACACAGGGGGAACACACTTCCCACTTCTGCAGCTGTGGAATGAGACCACTGGTAGAATGAACCTCAAAAGGGAAGGACCTCCTCTGCCCCTGAACCACTGAGTCTTATGATTCCTATAGGCTTTACTGTTTGCTCCTGCTCCTGTGTAAGCACTGAACCCCCTGTCAGTCCCTCCTTTTACAAATAAAATAAAAAAGCTAAATTAAAGTTGCATTTCTCCACCTCAGAAGCCACCATAGACAGGGAAGAAGCACAGATCTGTGAGACTCAGCAAACGGGGCTAAGCCAAAACACCCCTGGGAGCATAAATATAAACCAGCTGAGGGGTCACTAAACTAATGGAGAGCATAAAAATAAAGTCCTTGGGGATAGAAGATAGAGAGGATATCAAGCTATGTTGTACAAAACAAAACAAAAAAAAGAGGTGATTTATTGCTTTTATATATAGAAGCACCCAGAGGGAGTCCAAAGGTAACAGTTGGGGACTGTTCCAAATACAGCTGAAAACAAATCACAACCATTTTAGCCTCACACCTGGCAGTCTCTCCACTCTGTCCTGTGCTGTGCAGACAGGTCTGTGTCTGCATCACCTCTCTGTGATCCCCCTGTCCTGCTGTGCTGGAGCCTGAGGCCATCCATGCTGGCAGCAGCCACAAGGCACCCCAGTGCCTGCAGCATCTCTCCAGGAATGAAGGAAAAACCCAAGATGCTGTGCTGCCAAGAGGTGAGGCCAGCTGCTGATGGCAGAACAAGACTGCTCTCACCTCAGCCCTGTTAGAAAGCTGGCCCTGAGCCTGAGGCAGAGAGCACAACACACAAGCTGCTTGCCAGCCTGGTAATGGAGAATGTGTCTCAAGAAGCTGTGTTTAGAAAACACTCTTTGGGAAGCACTGCAGCTTGTAAAAGAAAATGCTGGAGGGGAAACAAAACCTACAAGCCCTACTGTTTTGCAGAAATGCCCCACAGACAGCTTGGTTTTCCACTGCAGTGTCAGTAACTTCTATTTCTATCACGCCCCTTAACAAGGATCCCAAAAGTGAGGCCTCTGACATTCAATAGTTTACCCTGTTTCTGTGTTTCTCAGGACCAGTGGGGCCACATCTGGAGTGCCTGGTCTAGTTTTGGGCTCCCCGGTACAGGAGGGACATGGACCTAGTGAAGTGAGTGCAGGGAAGTAGAAGGGATTTGGGGAGCTGTTGTGTGAGGAAAGAGCAAGAGCTGAGACTCCAGCCCAGCCTGGAGAAGGCTCCGAGGATCTTCAATGCCTGATGGGGAAGGGTGGTGAAGACACAGCCACGGGCACAAACTGAAATATGAGAAATGCTGCTTAAAGAGAAGAGAAGAGAATCCTTTTTCTCTGTGAGGGTAGTCAGAGCCTGGCACAGACTGCTGAGAGAGGCTGTGAGCCTCTACCCTTGGAGATACTCAAAACCTGACTGGACATGGCCCTGGCCAATGGGACCCTGCTCTGAGCAGGAGGTGTAATCTGGCCATCTCCAGAGGTCCCTACCAACTTCTGTGCAAACACAGACACTGAGCAAGGGATCCTACCTACATAACTTACTCCTCTTCTACAGTCACAGGAGAAAAACAGGAACTTCAGGAGCAGACAGATGACCTCGGACACCTGATAGATGAGCTGTCATGTAAAAGCCTTCCTACAGAAAAAGGTTAGCAAGAAAGCCAATAAAATAATTCCTTGTGGGATGTGATTTCTACACTGTAGTGCTGCCAGAGCTCTAGATTCTAACTAGGTCTTGCTGCTCTGCCAAGTGTGATCAGAAGACAAGAGCTGAAACTTTGTGTAGTTATTCAACCAAAAGAAAACTGGAAACAAACTCAACCAAATCACCAAAAAGCAAACAAATTTTTTTTTTTAATACTAAATGTTCACTCCAAAGACACAATTCAGGAGTGCACAGATGAAGATGTGAATCAGCTCAACCACAGGGAAACATTTGCTTTACTGTTAGAGCAGGACAGTCCAAGGGCAGCTTGAACTTCATCGGGATTCGTGTGCAATGGGGACATTGCTCTGTCACTGGGAAGGCTTTGATCCAAAGCCCCTGAGTGTCAAGCCACGCTGACATGGGGGATCCAAACCCCAGGAGATGGGCAGTGGCACAGGTCCCACCAGCATGGGGGTGCTGCAACACACATTTATCAAGGGAGGCTCTCACACTTTGTTCTATAATACATCAGAGTAGAAAGGCAAACCCCCAAGTGACCTTAAACCAGTCAAATTTCAGGAAACACTCCAGGAATTGCACTGATTATAAACAGGGTTAAAAAACTAGTTCCATTGAAGACTGAGGACTTGGAAGGAGCTGTGTGGGTGGGGTGCTGTGTACCTACAGCAAGTGACTGACAAGTTTTATACCCAGCCTGGAAACTGAACTTGCTTTAGAAAAAGAAGAACAATTAGTGGTGTTTGTTCCTAAATTAAAATCTATGCACAAAAAAAGATTGTGAACACAGCAAGTATTTGTAGTGTATCACTGGACAAAGGTAAACAATCCTGAAAGCATAGTACTAGGGAAAAAGACACCTTACAGATCAAATACAGAAAGCTTGAACAAAGCCAGAAATCAACATTACTGAGAACTTTGCCTTCTTTTAAACATTCATAAGAATTGTTTGCCAGCCTATATGAGTAGCCTATTTTTAAGCCTGCTGAAACTACAGACGTAGGTAGTGTTCACACTAAGATATAAAACCACCTCATGACTTTGATCAGATGATAAATGTCCATTAGAAAAGGAGAGCAGACAGCCCTGAAGGCCAAACTGCAGCGAGCAAAGCAAAGATTCAGCCTTTGATTCATGTGCTAATGAGGGAGCTGGGATGACCCTGGAGGTCCCTAGAAAACCTTGGTCTTGAATCTCAGAAACTGGCTGCATCAGGTGAGGCAGAGCTCACAGTAGTGATATTGCCTTGTGTTCACCATTCTCTCACCTTCCCTGCAGGGCCAGCGACACCAGTCCTTTCCTGCTCTCCTTGCCCTTTCCCAATGCCCTGAACTCACACTCTTTGGGGATTAAAGTTGATAGTTCCGGAGACGGGGACTTGAAGTTGCATTAAATTTGTGTATTGGAAAAGTAAGAGACATTATGGCTGTAAAGCTCTGGACCTCAAAATCAGGAAAATTAAGATATATCACAATGAGGTGGAATCACCCCAAAAGGAAACATATAGGAAAAATCTCTACCTTCAGAACAAGCACTAATTTTCAGCTTAATGATTAAAATTAAAATTGATATCTGAGCCTTTAAGAGTGAAGGGATGCATTATTCTCATAATCTTTTTCTCCTTCCAGGTGGCAGGAAAGGGAATGCCTCTCCCTTGTTTTGCCCTCAGGGACAGAAAGCCACCAAGTCATGACTATTGCATCACCTAAAGCAAAGTGTGAATTGGTGGAGATGTTTTTACTACAGTCAGTGTTAGCATAGCAAGTACAGATTTTGTAAAGCATCTTGGAAAAAGGTCACCGGTAGAGAGATGATTCATTGCACCATTCATGGACCTGGGTTATTGTTCTGCACCCTTCCACCTAATTTGGTGTATAATTAGGTGTTACTTATACAAGAGGTCATTCATGTCAAGAGCAGCAGTACTTTCCAGAGTAATTTGAGTTTTTCCTACATATATTAATGCTTTCCCAAGTACATCTCCACCTACTTGAGATGTCAACTACTTCGAGTACTGCCACTTCATTCAGTGCTGAAGCAGCTTTGTGGCTGCCTTGTGGTGAAACCTGGGGGCCTTGCTGTAGCAAACTGCACACAGCACCTTTGCTGTATTCCAGGCAGGTTCAGGTGAGGCTAGAGTAAGAAATATATTGTAGACAGAGGTTTTAAAGTATTTCACACCCACACTGAGAGAATGTTCACCAAAAAAATCAGTTTCTGGAGAGCTCTGTCTTGAACTTCGCTGATTGGGAGTGTGGGGAGAGAGGCAGACAAGACATGAAAATATAACAGTAGGAAAAGGAAGGAGGGTGATGACAAAAATCCACCTTTCAGTGGTGTTTGGAGCACCTTCTTTGGCGCATGGTTCAACCTCTTGAGGCTGAGCTGTCTTAGTTCCAGAAGCGCTACTTTCCCAGCCATAACCTGGGCACAGATTCCTTAAACATCCCCCACAAGCTGTATTGGGAAGCACTCTTAGAGAAATTCAGCTCCTTTCAGCTGAAGCTGTATTTTGTGCTTTAAGCCAGATGGGTGACCATAAAGACCTAAGGAGAACGTGAGTTTGACCTGCAGAACTGACCAGCCAAATGTATAAAATGTCAGAATACACAGGTATATAGTCAATTGCCCATTTTGTTAAGACGTTTGGCTAGCAAGGAAAAATATTGTCTTCTGGGACATTAGACACATGCTTGAACTGATATGCCTTGCTGGGCTGGCTTAAGATACTTAGAAATTTGTTCTTCAATAACCCAGAGAAGAGAAGTGAGAGAGGAAGATCTAATCACTGGCTGCTGTGTTTTGGGGGTTTTTTTTGCTCTGAAAGATTAACCTATAAAATGTTCACCAAACAATCATAGCAGAATATTTTATTAGGCCTTTGGTTACTTTTTAGGGTCTGTCTCTTGTTAAATAAACTCTCGTTAACGTAAGGAAACTATGGGAAAACCTATTAACCGTTTATAAGCTTTTCAATGGGTAAAGCATTTGCCTGCGAAAGGAATTAACAAGTATCTAAACAGGTTTGATTTGGCAGAAAGTAGAACAGTTTTAATTTATTATGTAAATGTGAAATCTAAAAATATTCAAGCTGTTGAGCTAGCATCTTACTAAAATGATAATTCCAATACAAAAACATTTATCACTGCATTTTTCTTTAAAGCCCTCATTTCTGAGGATATCAGGAGCAGGGATGCTTTTCTGAGTAGCCTAACCCTGATATTTTCTGCCTCAGGAGAATCTGCCAGTGCATGTCCAGATCTTCAAAGCTGAAAGCTTCAGGCAGTCATGCCCCAAAGTGCAAATGCAGAATTTAGTATGAGCAAAACTCTACTTAGCAGCCTAAACTGTACAAGAGTAATTTTTTTTTTTCCCTTCTTAGTTAACCCTACGTTACAAAACAACGCCTCCATGCATTAGTTCCTGGGTTACTTTTTCCAGAAGCCAGCAATTAAATAAAAGCAGCATTCTGAGAGGAAAAACACACCACTAGTTTGCTTCTCCTTTATTTAAAAAACACCACACACCACCTTTTAAATAAAAAGCATTTGCAATGATGAATTTGAAGCAGATGCTAAAACAATTTGGCTTAAGAGCCTGCAGTTCATACTCCTGAGACCAAGTGGTGAAACTCCTTTAAGGACAGGTTCTTCTGTGCAGAAAACTAGATTTACACCTGTAATTAGCAGCTGCTCTGCCACCATTAATATGTATGAAGGGAGGTGTCCATATGGGCTTTGTCTGCCATTTTTAGCCTTTAAGGTAAAGACCAATATGGGATATTTTTCCCATCCTGGCAAGTGGCAAAGGTTATATCACCTTCAGGCAAAACCATTCCCAGGGTTCCTGAGGAGGAGGAACACGCAAGCCTGTCCCCATTTAATTTAAGGAGATGAAAGGGAAGTGCCCCCTCACCTCTCTCCATATTTACCCAAACCAACCCACTGAAGGACGCAGCCTCCAAAGGGAATGGCAACCAACAAGAGCAACCAACAACTAAAATAAGAATAAAATTTTAAACAAAATAAATTTAATAAATTCAATATTAAAGGAAACTAAATATTAAATACATGCAATTTGAAAGAAAAAAAAAACTTAATTTCAAAATTTTATTTAAAAATTAAGCATCATGGCAGTCCTTCTACAGCTGTGAGTGACTGCAGCAGTTGTACCAGGATAAACACACGTATCTGTATACAAAATGCACTCACAAATGTAGCAAGGAACAAAGCAGTTCCTTGGGTCTTTGAAGATTCATCTTGCCCAGAAGCGTAAAGCCTGGTTTGTGTGCAGCAGTGTAGCAATTCTTTAAGACAAGAAATGGATACAGCCCAAACTACAAAAACCACCTTTTATGTGTTAAGTGTTGCTAATTGAAACAATTTGCCATGCTTTGTTTATGTCAAAGAAACTTCTGGCATGTTGTTTCAAAGTCCTTGTAAAAGGACTGTTCCTTCCTCTAGGCTGGAGCAGTTCTCCATGCCACCATTCCTCCATTTCAAGGAAGATCACAACTGATACTCAAGAATGCATCCTGCACTTTTCTTTGGGGGGTGTTTATGGGTTTTTTTGTTTGTTTGGTTGTTTTTTTATTGGATTTTGAGAGGTAGTTTTGTTGTTGTTTTGGTGTTTGTTGTTGTTTTGGTGTTTGTTGTTGTTGTTGGGTTTGGTTTTTTTCCCAGCTTCAAAGTTTTTAGGGAGGCAGATTTGCTCCCACCTTTGTGTTTATCACAGTCTGCAGTTAGATGCTGGCTGGTGAAGATGTGCACATGGATGAGTGATATTTGGAGTTTTGCTTTTTCCTCGCTCCCCCCAAAACATTCACAGACTTAAATGTATTCTCTGTCACGCTCACAGGTAGCCCAGGGTAGTTTCTTCAGAGTAACATGATTTTTCCCAACGCCAGGGTCAGGGAGTTGAAGTCTCACTGTTAGTCAGGTGTCAACAATAAAAACTACTTTCTCATTTCCTACTGGTGCTCTACAAATTTTGCTGTAATGCAACAAAGTAGCAACTTGGCTTTTGATCGATCTGGAAGTTGAACTAGACTACTCACAAACATGCTTAAAAGTAAAGCAATTACTGAGTATTTTGATAGCTCAAGATTGTCCAAACCTTACAAATTCAAGCCCAAGAAGCAAGAGGTATCTTTTCAGCTTTGCTGGTTTGGGCAATAAAACCCTGAGCTTCTCTTTGCTCTTCAAAAGCAAATTACATTTGGGCCAGGAGTTCTGCAAATGCTGTCCTCCTATGGACCCCTACTTTTCAATTAACAGCTAATGAGACGTAGAAATTTTCATTTTTAGATAAAGACCACTGCCAGGGAATTACTCCAGGATAGCACAATTGCAGTAAAAATACAAATGATAAGCAGTTGCATTTACATTTGTATTAAGTGGCAGTTTTGGAGAGGGCCTAGGGACAGGACGATCCTTGCCGCACTTCCCATGCATTCCAAGAGGAGATCTCATTAATTAAGCCTAGGATCCATCCTCAGCAATTACTGAGATCCTCAGTAGGACGGATTTCAAACATCATTTTCTATGTGAATCAGACTTGCCCCAAAATAAATACATTAATAAATAATAAAAAAACCCAAAAGAGCAATCAGTATGTACTGATTCCATGAGCTTATATTTAGAACAAAATAGGCTTCACCCATTTTCATAAGGGCCACTGCTGGGCTGAAGGACTGTTCATAAAATGTGTTATTATCCCTGAAAAGAAATTAATTTTGAATTCAATTGTATGTGTCAGTGGGGCATGAATAAATTACAAACATCTCAACCCTACTGAGAAGCTGCTGAACTTTATTTTTATATGAAACCTACAAATATTTTACAACCCTTCTCCTCAATGATCTGAATACATGCCTTTAAAAACAAGTCATTAGCACCATATCACTGGCTACGCAACAATAAGGACATGCACAGAGAGCAGTTTATTATCCCAGGAAACCAGGTTCCCTAGAAACCCCCTTTTATTGTCTAGGGTGATGGCAGAGCTACCAGCAGGCAGATGTCAAAATACTTCAGAATGAGTTCACACACACACACACCCACACACACACAAAAAAAAAAAGGAGATACATTAGTTACTCCTGTTGGCAGTAGCATTATAATTTATTTATTTATTAAAAAAAAAATTAAGTCACAACTTTCTCTTAATGTAAAGCAAACTGAAACCTGTGCCTGAACTCTTTATTTGAACACACCAAATAAACACAAGTGAAAGTCAACCTTAGGCTGGCAACATCTGTAAACTAAAGTTTATATTGCCACACAAAAAGCCGAGTTAAAATAGAACACATAAAAGTATCAGTCAACAAGAATCATATTCTCAAGGATCAAGAGGTTGTGAACAAAAGCCCAACCTCCATTATGTTTTCTTCAGTTTGTTAGAAGGAACATAAGCTAAAAATTTCATCTAAGGAACTGCAGAAATTGAGCTAGAGGGATGAGAAAGCCTTGAATTTCTTTTACAGACGTTTTATTACTTTTCAATGAAACAGAAGTGAGGAACATTGACCAGATAAATGCACAACTGGACTACTCTGATAAAAAAACGTTTTTGGCAATTCAGTTACCTGAGAAAAACTGACACCAGTACTACAGAAATCTTTTTACGTTCTGAAATGACATCAAAATGATCCAGTACACTTTGAAGTATGTGATCCAGTGAGTAGCCAGAGATCTAGGAATACTTGTTTCTGTATTGAAAGTAATAAAAATTAGCAGGAAGATACCTGAAACAATTAAAAGGCACTTTTAGCTGGCATATGTTTTGATATATGCTACAGAAAACCGTGTCAGGTATGGCTTTATACTAAATCTTGTAGTGGTTCAAGCAGTGTAACACACTGTTAGATAAACACACTTGACCAAATAGTCAATGAGCAATGCCAGCATAGTTAACACAGGAAGAAACCCACATTTTTACTTATGTAAACAGTACGGTTTCTAATAAAGACAACAGTACGGTTTCTAATAAAGACAGTTTAATTTTAAACATTATAAGTTTAACATTATTGCCTGCAACATTTGTCTAAAAGTTTCATGTCGCCTCTGTGTATCAGTAGGCCACAAACAGTCGCGGTAAGATATTTGGAGAGAAATTCTCCAGTCGTTGAGTCTAGTGCTGCACACAAAATTGCAAACACCCTCAGCAAACTGCACACCTGGATAAGGCAGATGTTTGTATATAAAAGGCAGCTTCAATCATATACCCACAAGGATCCGACCCTCATGTTGTAAAAGGCACAGAAACTGGGGGGGCATGCTAACTACAGCACTTAGAATGAGACCTTATTATTCACCTGATTTCAAGAGACGCCTTTCAGGGGCAGCTAGGCAACTGAAGTGTAAGCTCTGCCAGAAGTCAAGAACTGTCCCCACCATCATAACAACATGGTTGCTAAATTCAGACTGATATAAAGAAAAATAATTTAAAACATCTAGGCTTTTCTTATGGATTCATTCTTTCCATTTAAGAGACATCAGCTACTAGAAACAATTTTCTTTACCCTGTATTTTACACCTTAGTAACAGGCGAAGTGAAAAGCACTGGTAAACAGCTGAACGACCACATCATTATTTCTTTATAGAAGCCTTACTCTCACTTGAAACCAAAAGTGCAAGGTATTAGTAAAGTGTGAATGTCACAGGCACCTGAACAGAAGTAGAAACTGGTTTAGACTTTTGAAACTGTTTTTGTCAGAGAGCAAATAAAATAGTCTTTGGTGTAAGCTCACATGGTGCAATCCAAGTATAACAACATCAGTTGAAAATTAGAGAAAACACAACTTATCTTCTGAAGGAAAAGAGCCCAAGTGATCACACTGATTTACAGACACGGAGCTCTTCCAGGCAGCATATGTGGTCTTTCACTTCACTCAAATAGCCACTGGCAAGCTAAATATGATGGATTTTCAAGCTGCAAGTGATGGAAAGGACGGTGACCCCACCTTTGGTCAGATATTAGCATATTGCTTGGACGTGTGCAATCTGGAGCTGCCTTGAGACACTGATGCAGTCTGCATCTTCTAGGAGTCACTGACCAACACTCAGACAAATAATGGCTTGTGAGAGGAGGAAATACTGGACAGAACACTCTCCCCACTGTCAGTGGCCACAGTTTTAAGCTGGTGGGTAGGAATTAACTTTCCTGATGCCTTTACAGTAAAAAGCAGAAGCATACCTTTGGCACCTGTTTCAAAACCAGTCCTGGAGAGTCCTGACTGGTACTGAGTTTGCTAGGTGTTCACTTTAAAACTGAAAGCTATCAACAGCTGAAGTTAAAAAAAAAAAAAGACAAAAAACACACACATGAAACAAAACAACATAAAAACATATTTAAAAATAACACTTCTCTTCAGTATGTTTTTCTCCTAGGCCACTGTCCTTACACCTGTGTTTCCACAGGAAACTGCTATACCTGGCATAAAATTACTCCACTAAACCATCCTGTTCCTTATTTTCCAGCAAGGGCACACTTGTATCTCCCTTATGCTTTTCATTTGCATCTCCATTGTCCTCTGATTGCCCAGGTTTCTGATGAGCAAATGTGTAAGTGTCTTGGTCTGTGTCCGTCAGGGGTGGAAGTTCCTCCTCAGTGTTAGAAGAGCATTTAATGTCTTTTCTGAAGGAGAATGGAGGTGGAGAAGGTGGCAAGCTACCAACGGGTCCATCAAAAGGCCGGTACACGTCGACTTCTGGAGCAACTGAGCCACTGAACTCCTTCAGCAGGTGTCCATAGACCACAGCATCATCAATAACTGCATAGACATGAGAATCACTGTTTTGCCTCCCTTTGCTGAATAAGCCTTTTTTTCCAGGCATCTGGGTATTCACGTTAGCATTGTACACTCCCACCATGGGATTCTGGGTTTTCTTCTTCCTGTTACAGAGGTGAAATTGTTAACAGGTCAAAAACAACTCATCTAGTGTGCTGGAACTCAGTAACAACAGCTTCTGTTCACTCATCACACAGTGTAAGGCAGCCTACCTGGATTCAAGGCTTTACTTGCAATTTTGAGAAAAATAACTCTTTAGACTAGATATGCTTTTATAACAGACCAGAAAATAACTTCACACTATTTGGTTACCCACCGCTGCTCTGCTGACCCTGAAGTTTGCAAGATTAACTCCAATGGTCTCCCAAGCACTGAGGTCCTGGCTGTGCACTGTACTTAGTCCCACAACACCCACTGGCATTAATAAGACCCAGAGACCATTAGATCCTCACAAAAACAGGGCTGTGTTACTGAAGACAAGATAGTGGGTCAAAATGAAAGTCAAATGAACTTTTCTTAATTATGCTTTCCTGACTGACTGTCCCTAAATTGGAAAGAACAAAGGCTGAACTGAAGACTTTTAAGCCTGTATTTGTAAAGTCCTTCCTGTGTGGCAGGAAAATGTGTTCCTAACTGCACTAGTCACCATACTGCATAAATTCATTCCAGCTCTACACCTTCAGGACCCAACCACCTTGACAGCACTGAGGATACATGCACCAGAAAGCCCAGGCTATCAATGACTTCAGACTCCACTCATATGAGTAACACCATGCATGTAAGCTTTGCACAACCCACTTCTCTCCCCGAGGGCTCATCTCATACAAAAATGCTCCCACTTGACGTGCAAACTCCAGAAGCTGCTGGAGGCTGTGCAGATGAAAGAAAGGTCTTAGTACATCTGTGTGAGTTCACAGCTTGCTTGAACAAAGACTTGAGTCATGCATGCAACAGCCACGTTCACTGGGATTTCATGTCACAGGGACTGCTGAGGAGGTCCAACACCTGACTTAGAGTACCCAAGAGCCCAAGAGCCTGCTGTCAAGGCCACGGTAAGCAGTGCTCTGCAGGTTGAAGTAATGTGACTCCAGGAATGCTGCTCTGCTCTTGAAGTTAGTCAGTTAAGAGTAAAGAAGCATTCCCAGGGTCATACTACTCCCACCACCACTGCCTTCCTCATGCTTTAGACCCTGGTTCAAAGGATATCAGCACATGAAACAGAGGGCCCAGCAGCTCTCCCAAAATGCCTTCTTGAATTGCTAAGTTACACATGCTGAATTATGAACTTACTTCTTCTTAACACAGCACACAGTCAGTCCGATTGCCATGAGAACTCCCACTCCGGCCACCACAGCAAGTATGATTCCAAGGTCTGCAAACAGACAAGGAACAAGGACACTGAGCAAAAGAAAGAATAGCCAGCTTTCTCCTAAAACTTGTCTGGGTTTGAGCCCCTTCAAGAGCTTCTAAGCATAGCAGCTGCCTGGAGAGCAGGAGTTCCCAAGCCATGCTCACCACAGGGCAACACAAGCCATTTCCAAGAGGTTGGAGGCCAAGCAACAACAAACTCCTGCTGCTGGCAGTGGAGAACAACCAAAAAACCCAACCAACCCACCCACCTCCAAGAGTTTTTGATACAGCTCATGCACTGCTAAACTTACCCACAGCACCTCACATGTCTCTGGCTGAATAGGCAAGGAAGAGATGAAAGCACAGAAAGAAACAGAGAAGGACTCAAAAGAAGAAATAGTGACATTTCCACAGCATCCCCTCAAAAACGTCCTTTCCTCTGAAATACACAGGTTGTGTTGACCTGGGGTTTTCTAGGAGTCATAAAATTGATTAGGAAAGTCCATGCATGAGCAAAGAAAAATGCTGCACGCTTTAAAAGAAGTATACATTTTTTAAAAAAAGAGGAAAAAAAGATGAAAAAATTAGAATGTGAAGCAAATTTACAAAAGCAAAGCCTATCCTAAAAATGCCCCCTCATCTTTTTTTTAAAAACTGTTTATGTTTCAGGGAGATAAAAGAGAACAAGAACGCAGAATTTGCTGCTAGCAGTCAGGGCCCAATCTCCATTAAATGGTCAGACCTGTCCTAGAGAGGATTTCTTGCTCATGTGAACACTGAGACTAATTGAGCTGCTAACATGAAGTGAGGAATACTTGGATGAATAAGCTTGCATAATCAAATCCCAAGTTGTTCACCAGGTCTGTGACCCTGGAAGCGAAAAATATCACTTGATCTTATTATACATTCTGTCTGTTATCTCCAATTTAAAAAGTTAAATTAAAATTTTTTTTTAAATGAAATCTAGTCTTACTACCCCTGATCTTTGCAATTTCTTGTGTCAACGAAAGAAAACCCAGAAACGCACGTCCCGCCCTGCAAAAAAGCATACCACGTTAAAAACTCTCCTTCCTCCCTAGCTCCTAGAAGTACCCTGCTGAAACTCTCTGAAGTTTTTGAGGGACAGACATTTTCAAAGGCAGGAATCTCACAAACCGCCCACATCTGAGGAGGACCACCATCCATTACTGTTACCCCGAGGGAAAGCAAGGAAACAAGCAGAAAACAAACCACCACGACCTTACAGGACTCACCTGTCTGCTTGTCAGCAAAAGTCACCCAGAACTGCAAGGTCAGCTGTGTCTTATCCACAGGTTTACAGTTGGAGACGTTCACCCAGAAGTTGTGATGCATGTTTCGGGGCTGGGGCAGGAGCTCGTCCTCGCGGCGCACGGTCTCCTCTGCTCCCAGAGTCTCCTCCTTTATGTTGACGTAGGCACGGCCCGTCTCACAGGCAATGCCCATGCGGTCCTTGGAGAACCCGAGGCGGGCAGTTTGCTTGCTGGGCACAACGATGAACCAGGATATGGAAACATAAGGAGGTAAACCATAAGGCCAGTTGGGAGTCTGCAAGTAAACTTTAGCTTTTGGATTTGGACTCACAGTGAATGTGCACTCATCTGTAGCAAAGGGAAAGAAGAAAAGAAAACTTAGTTTGACAATTATCATCCTTTCCCACATCAGTGTCATGACAATAAACACAGACATACCGGCAGAATTTCCCACAATTGACTATCCACTACCTGGAATACAAAGCTCCTTCTGTCTTCCGGAAATAAACCCCATCACTGGTCCAGATAAAGACTGATTCTAGAGCCTAGTCCTAGAGCCATTGCTAAAGAATTGAACTCTTAATTTCTGTTTATCCATATGTGCTTTAATAAGCCTATTGAGAGATCTACCACTGTACAACAAAGTAGTACAAAAACCCACTACATTACCTTTAATATGTGGCACAAAAGACATTTTCAGATCCTGAGGGATGGACTCATTGATGAATCCTTTACCAAATGTTTTTAAGGATATGGTGATATTATTCCTCATCTGAATCTTTTCAATAGATCCACCAGGACAGAATACACCAACATTCAGCTCTGTCTCTGGGGTGGCACTAACAATGCTGTAACTGTAGCTCGCGTTGCATCTCTGCTCTGGGAGGTGTTGCTGAAGTTTCAAGGACGGAGACGTAATTTCTACGTTGATCAGATCGGTAGCCAAGAGCTTCCAAATAAACTTATGCAGTCGAATTGGCAATCGGGTAATAGCCTTGGGCACTGAAAGGGAATAGATCTTCCTCTGGCACCAACGAATATCCATACAGCCTGCAAAAGCAAAGACAAAATCCCAAGGCCTGGGTATTTCTTGCAGAGGAAATACCTGGGCACACGCAGAGTACTGTCAGGTTTGCATTACAGAGCCAGACAAGCATCTACCTAAGAAAGTATCCCCTCTTAATAACCCTTATCCAAACATGTATTGTTTGTATTTAAAGAGCTTTCCTTAACAGGTGCAGGACACCAAAGGAACAAACAGAAACATATTCAAAGTCCCTCACTCAAGATACACCTGCTGACTGGGACACTGTTGCAGACTAGTCAAGGTATGGATACTTTAAATCTCTTTTCTACCTGTAGTTGAAAGCATTTGGGAAAATCCTACATCAAAGGGACAGGCAAGCAGCACAAGATGCACTCCTGATGGCAACCTTGGTCCTGCATTTTCATGGACAGATTTATAGCTCTCTGGCTCTGTTTCCATAATGTGCAGTGAGAAGATTCTTAGGTGACTTCTATCTCTTCCCTTCTAGGAACAGCTGTGCAGTTTCTATTCTTAAAGGTAGAATGACATACTGAACTAGGTCACCTCCAGATTCATTGTACCCATCTCCCAGCTGGCCAGCACCTGGTTTCCAATCTCAATCCATTTAAAGCCAAAGGGAGAGAGAAAGTTTGGCTGACCCCTGGGGAAAAACAAGCAAAAGCATTCCCTAAGAAACAGCATTAAGCCACTTTTGTCATACCTATGCCTTTTTCAGCCGTGATCCTCAGCCGGGACAAGTCCTTGCACAGAAAGGAGATCCTGTAGACAGCACCAGAGGTCAAAGTCAAGACACGGTCACAGGTGCGAGGATCCTTGCAGATCAGGCATATGGGTTCAGACATGAGGGGGATGAGGCTGGGCCACCCTTCCAAGTGTATTGTCACAGTCATGTTCTTCTCCTTGCTCAGGTCGACCAAATGGGTGACATCTGCAACAAAAAACACCCCAGAGCAATTACAGACAATAAGCGCGGTGTGGAGCAGGACTTCTTTCACCTCTTCTCACCCCATTATATGAGTATCTATTACAGCAAACACTTGGAACATCTGGAAGGAGAAAATAGAAGGAAAGAGGAAAAAAATGCAAGTGTAGTTCATAAAGATTGATTATCGTGTGGAAAGAGAGATTTTGGATCCACACAATATCCTGGTGCTGTTAATAAGGCACCTCTCTCTGATATGAAAGAAAGCAAGCTGGTCTAGTGGAAGGTGTCCCTGCCCATGGCAGGGCAGCTTGGAACTGGATGATTTTAAGGTTCCTTCCAACCCAAACCATTCAATGACTCTATAAAGGACAGGGGGGAAAAACAGTGTACCTACATACACACATACACACACATACTCTTTTACTACTCTTCATTTTCTGGTTTTAGCTTTAGCTATGGATCTCAAAGTCATACACAAAATGTGAATAAAATAGCTTTTTCCTGTGTGGGAAATCAGGCAGACAAACAGGCAAGTGGTCAAATGGAATTATCCAAGTCATTGGCACAACCAAGCACATAACCTAGGACTCCTACTGCAAGGTTATAATTTTTCAGAATGTTCTTTCTGGCAGCAGCTAAACACAGGAAGAGTTAGATCAAGAAGTTATTGTGACTGGAAAGAGCTGTATTTTCTTGTTATTTAATGACAAGCACCACAGACAGCTGTGGAATACCCAAATGTTTGGGAAGCTTTGAGAATATGCAGATACCAATGCATTTTTAATAAGAGCAATGTTGCAGATGGAAACCTGAGGGCTGAATTTGAATCTTTGATGGAACTTATATAACCACAAAATCAATCATGAAATCCTATAAAATCCCTAGAGAAACCACTGTTGTCTCTTAAATCCAAGTGGTTTATTACTTGCATTTCATTCACAGAATGACAATCTGTTTTTAATTTTTTAGGTGATTATCGTCTTATCTACTGGCCATTAATATATTAAAATTCTTTTTGCTTTCCAAAGTAGAAGTGAGATAAAGCTGATTAACTGAATATAATGTTTTCATTCTGTCTAGCTTCCAAGATGCAACACACAATAAATGTAAGCAAACACGATTTTGTTAACAACAATTCTGGGAGGATTTGGTGTTCATAAACAGAGCCAGGCTAGACAGACCAAGAACAAAGAATTGTAACTGAGAGATGCTACAGATCCTTTCTGTATATGTGACTTCAGAGCACAAGCCATTTAAACCTTATTCCCTCTAAAATTACTTAGAAAGCCTCTAAGTAGCTCCTGACACAGTGGCAGTCAAGTGTGGGCTTTCCTCCACCTGCTCTTCTGCAGTGAGTGCACCTTGATTATTAACCTCCACCTTGAACTGAGGTCAGAGCTGCAAAGTCAGAGGCTAAATCACTAACTCCATGGCTCATTACCTAGACAGGCTTTTAATTTCTGTTTTTAGAGAAATGCTCTGGTATTACAAGTCATTATGCTAAACCAATCTGAATTTTGGGCTAGAACACTGAAAAAAAATTATTTTCTCAGTGTAGAGAAAGAAATGTAAAGAAATCCCAAATATGTAGGGGATATTTATTATTAGTGGAATATCTTACTGACAACTTCTGTGTTTAATGTGACTTCTTCACACTTGTTGATGTTCAACCTTCTCTAGGAAGCAAAATAAAACTCAAAGGAAGGAAGAAAGGAAGGAAAGATGCATATTGATGCCATGAGCAATACAGACACAATTTTATATCTCTCATGTCACCAGTTAATGCCACAGATCTTGTCACCTACTGTGACAGTGGGTTTCACCTTGTTAAGTGCAACTGCTCATGTAGGGAACAAAAAACCTGGGTTCATGCTTTAAGAACGATCTTTAAAATGTTGAGTTGTATGTCTGAAAGCAAAACTGTTAAAGGCATTTTTCAATTATGTTATTCAGGTGCTGGAAAGGGAAAGGAGTCTCCATTTATAAGTTACGGTGTAAAAAATACAGCAGCACCTAATACTCCATTGCACATTGCAAATTTCAGCATCACTGCTTGCCTTGCTGTACTGGTGGCCAGTGGTACCCCAGGCAATAAAACAGGCCTCAGCATTGCTTGGCAACCTGCTTAAACTCATAGAGGGACCAAAGGGCAAGGAAAATAACAAAAAGGAGTATTCCTCTCCCTTGTGGTGCTCAGTCCAGATATCTGTAAGCAAAAGCAACGAAAGGGGCAGGCAGGTACTTACTCTCATCAACCTGTGGGTGCTGAAGAACCACTTGGAAGAGCAGGCGAAGGATGCCCGGGTTTTGGGCATCCTGATCACAGCCCTGCAGGGACATGTTGAAACTGCCAGCAATATTGGCAGGCTGACTGTCACTCAGCTTGAACACCTCCGGGTTGCTGGGGGAGCCCGGGATGTAGTACTCCACCCTCTCCTCCTTCCTTTCACAGTTGGAGAGGCTGTAGTTGTGGAAGAACACACTTGCTCTCATGTTGGAAGGAACCACAAACTGCCACGTCATGAGCTCGTCTTCTGGAAAGCCCAGCGGGTAGTTAGGGGACATCAGGGTGGTTGAAGACTCCCCCTTCAAAATGGATTCAATAATGCATAACCCTAAAACAGGGAGTGAACCAAAACATGTAAAATGAGTTCCAATTACTAAAGACACACTGGCATATCTAGCACCCCAGAAGCAGAGTCTTTTTATTTTGACAGGGAGATCACCCAGTCCAACTATAGGTTAGGTTATTACAAAACACTCAGACTAAAACACGTACTTGAGTTGATTCTTCTGTTTTCAATTACGGAAAAGATAAGGAATATATTAACACTGCATTTTCAGTTTAGCAGGTTAACCTTTCAAGCACGTGGACAGGCAAGTCTTTATTATTGGCAAAGGAAAGATCCTAATTCCTACTTCTACATTTGGCTTTGCAAGAGCAAACACACAACCTGATAACTGCTTCTGCTTCACTGGGTTTTGGGAAACAAAAGATGCAAGCTTTTACAGCAGCATGTAGCTCTCTTTATAAAAACCTCCTAAATCTAATAAAAGCACACCAGCAAAGAGCCTCAAATAGGCACAATAAAACACAAATGTGAACTGTGCAGGCTGTGTAAGACACTTTATCCTTGGATGACTCTTGGCAGTGTGAAGTTGGGAACATAGAGATTACGGTCCCACTCTAAGACTGCAGTGATGATGTGCAACTGCGAGGAGTGCCAGGAATTACAAAACGCTCATGTTCTAGAAGCTTGAACCTGGACCAGGTTTTTTTTATAACTGATAGCAACAACACTAGAATTCAAGTATAGAGCAAGATTTGTCATGAGATCACAAAGTAACCCACTGATTGCTGTATTATATTTCAGGTATTTTAGGAGGATTATTACACAACAGTTTATGTTACTGTGCAGGTTGAAACAGATAAATGTATTTAAGCAGCCACCTGTGCCTCCCAGGCACTGCTTCACCTTTTCCCACATTCCTCTCCTGAAGAAAGGCATTGGTTTGAGGCTCCAGAAGTTAAAGAAATTTTTTTTTTTTAAATAAACAAGCCCAACTACACACTGCAACCAGCAAAAACCTCTCCGGCTCATTCCAATTACACTACCTAGTCTCACCTAGCTGAACGCACAAAAACAAAAAAGCAGGTACATTTAAGTTTTAGGAAGTTTAAAGAGATTTTAAATTATTAATGTGCACCAAAACCACCAACAGAACAGTTTCCATAATTAGCAATTGACCAAACTAGGATACTTTGACTCCAGAAGAGTAGCAGCTAACCGAACTAAAAATCATACAACAATAGTTTCCAGAAAAGATGAAGTGGAAGGGAGTTAGGGATAGCAGCAAGAAAACTGGAAGGTTAGCTGTGAAGAAAGGTTGAAATAACTTCTGCTGCAATCTGCAGGAGGAAGTTGCCCTCTTCCGTACTCACGTTTTATGGAAGCCCTGTTGGCTATGTTGAAGCCTGAGGTGGTGAGACGTGAGTGCCACGGGAGGTGCAGGGACATGACAACTCCTCCCAGCAACTTGACACGAGACACGGAGCCATTCCTGCAGAAGGTGCCAATGTTGACCGTGGCTTTATCAATACAGCTGTTGATGTTGTAGCTAATGGAGTCTGGGCACGTCTCTCCTGGTTCAATCTGTCTTAGCCACGGGGTAGAAAATTTCAGTTCAAGTCCAGCCTTTGTACTTGCCTTCACATCCCAGATGTAAGTCCTGTTAAGGCGAGGTAGCCCCAGTGGGTAAAGATGAACATCTCCGAAGGGACATGGGCCTGACACGCAGTCTAAATGCAGAGAGAGAAGAGCTGTGATACACTCTGGAAAGCATTCCATTAAATGGGGAGTTTGATACTTCCCCTTCCTTGCTATTATCACAATTTTTAGGTTGCACTAAACTTTTCTTCTACGTGCACTAAAAGACACTCCTATAACATGATCACAGGTTGTCTCCAAACAGGACTCTCAGCCCACAGAATAGACAGGATAAACCTGCTCTAGTCAGGCTGACTAATAGAAGGGATTCATTGTCTCTAGTATTCCGCCTTGTTTGCTGAAGAATTTAGAAAGTATTTAGTGAATAGGGTAGAGTCCGAATGGGCAAAAGGGAGAAATGCAGTGCCAAGAGAGCTGGAAATCATGGATCTAGAGAATTCATTTTATCCCATCTCCCAGGGAGTTCCTGGCAAATCATTCATCTTTAAATTTTTTACTGCTTGCCATGAAGTGTATTTTTGTTCCCTTGGTGCCCGGATGAACAACAACTGCCACTGCAGGATTCTGGGGGGCACCCAGAAAACTTTTATCTGAAAAACTCAAACAATTGATTGACACTCAAAATAAGTATACTTTAATCCATGTCTAGGCTTCAACTTAAAAGAAGTAATATCACAAGTATGTTTTGCAAATATATGAGATATATTGAGCATTACTATCTGCATGAATCATGTGAATAAAATTCCAAAACATGAAGAGAATTATCCTTGAACATCACCCCAAAAATAATGAAGATGTTACTAAAGACTGAATACCCAATGAAGTTTGGGATCTAGTTGAGAAGTAGCACGTGTTCATGCCATTAAAGAGTATATACACCAGGGATAACATTCAAGAAGCTTTAGTTACATTTTTGAATTTACAGTTTCTTGACTTCAATAACATTCATTAAATATAAAGAAACATGTGCAGGTCTTCAATGTTTCTGTTGTCCTTATAGACACAATCAAGCTGTTCATCAAATACATAATATATTATTATAAGTGTTCAGAGGCTTTTGACAGGAACAAAAAGATTCTTTGATGAATTTATAAATTGTGGGAAAAGGAAAGGCAGCAAGGAATTGATGCAACAAATTGCCATCTAGCTGCTTCCAACACAGCCAAGTCAACATTAATTCTGTCAGCTGCAATACAGACTTCTTTAGCTTGCATAGCAGTAATTCAAGGTTATTGATCAATGCTGAAAGATTTCTTCTTACCTAAGATTACGGCAGATACCTTAATACAGCAGCAGGAGAAAAAGCAAGTGGTTTTACCAAGGAAAATTACCACTGGGGAAAAATTGAAAATCTGTATCTTACCAATATTTTTCTGAACTTCCATGATGAAATACTTCTCTGGAATACTACAGGTGAAGGCAAAAGTCACATTCTCCCCAGGCTTTATCTTGAGTTCAGACCTGATGACATTTTTAGTGCGAATTAGACAGCTCGGTGAAACACCAGGTCTCAGTTTAATCGTAACTGTGGTGTTGTCCACTTTATGAAGAGATACTGTAAAGGAAGCTAAGAAAGAAAATATATACAGAATAGAGGTGTTTTGTTATTAGCACGTATGAATAACCAGGCTCTCCACACAGTCCCACAGACGCCACAGTGTCTGAAGGAATATTAGCATCCAGATTCTCAGGAGCCTCTGGTGTTGTACCAATAAAAAATGCCTCCTCTCTTCCAGCACAGACAACATAAAAATATGCTTGCTGTATGTGCCCAGGAGAAGTATACAGGGAATTTGTGTAGAATCACTTCTGCACCAGTTTACTCTCACCAGTGTCATTTATTTCACATTTAAAAAGTAGCTCAGCTATTCCTTTCAACTTTTCGTTCTCCTGCTTTTTGTTTTCAGTTTGTTATCACACAGCCTGCTTAATTTCTGAAGGCACCCATCATGTCATGACTCAATTCAGGAAGTTTATTCAGCAGCCAAACAAAAAAATGAGCTTCAACTTTAATCACAGACAGTGGTAACAGGTGAATCTCTGGGTATACCTCAACAATTACTGCAGGCCAGACGAAGTATGCCAGCAATACCAAAAGCACATACCAACAGATATTTTTAAGTGCAGTCATGGCCCTCTCCCACCCTCCCCACCTCATTCCCTCAAGGTGCAGGATGTCTGTGCAGTGACCCTCACCACTACAGAAGGTGGTCTGAAACAGACTGTGTGTCCTTGGACACCTCCTCTCCATCTCTGACATCACCATCATTGATTCGCAGCTTTTGGGAAATACTCCACAGATTTCAACCTATCCTCAAGTACTGCCAGATGCAGGAGCAGCTCTCACAGGAAACACTGGAGCCACTGAATAAACTGCTTGTTGAATAATCTTTTATTTTATGGGTAGCGGTTTATAAAAAAAATGGCTCAAACCTGACCGTCTTCTAAAAATATACACAGAATATAAGACCCCAGGGGGCACTGACTGGACATTCAAGATGACTATTATTAACTTCAGTTGGATGCTTAGCAAATATTGAGCTCAGCCCTGGCTGAAATAAGTCAAGTTTGCAATGAAGTCAACCACACCCCAGCCCCAGGTGAAAATCTGAGGAAGGCCAGTCAGTAAGTTTTCTGCTGCTTGTTTTCACTGTTCTCCCTTCTTATTTCAGTGTATGGAAGGTAGAATCACAGAGTCTACAGCACTTGTGCTTTCAGTGTATATGAAAAAAAATATTATGTGTATAAAAAATAGTAAGAGACCGAGAAATAAAGGTACCCCAAGTTCAGTTCAAAAGCATCTCTGCCTTGAGTGGGACATCACGCAGGGCTGCATGACAAAGCTCTGCCTGTATGCCAGGTTGGGAATCCTCTTGCTCATTAACCTCAATGAAGAAAGATTTATGATGGCAACCCAGCAGTGCAGCAGCCTGAGGGAGCCCCTGAAGCCATTCCAATTACCAGGCAGCATGTCAGGAAGGTGTAGGAGAACAGCTGGCTCACACACGTCTGCAGGATGCCCCCGGCTCTGTCCAGCTGCTCAGCATCCCTGGAGCACCAGTCTGGTCCACGCCAGCTGCTGCAGGTGCAGGGGTGATAAGGATGCTGGTCAAAGCCCAGACACGCAGGGCTCACCTGGTGGGGCTGTGGGGAGCAGGGCTGAACACACCACGGGAACCCTTGATCAGCAGAGCCCTCTAATGGCACACCAGCACGCCAGAGACCCTCAACAAAAAAACCCACCCAGTTCAAACCTTCAATCGTCACAGCTGCTGAAAGCAGCTTATTCCATTAGTGACTCAATTTCACACAACACCCATCTGTTCTATTGAAGAGAGGTTTAAAAGCCTCTTAATTTTTCCAGGAATCTCATGGTTTTGCAGGGCCTGACTCTCACTGAGCAGTCAGCATGGTCCGTCCCTGCCACTGGGAACACTGTGGCTCCAGGTCTGCCAACACCAAGCATCAAAAATCCCACTGCTAGGGGGAGTACGGCAGAACAGAGCACTCACAGACATAGCCCATCATGCGTTTATCTGAGTTTTGTTAGTCTTCAGACTTTTTGCAGCCGTTCTAGTTTTCCTGCACAATCTTGGAGTCAGAAGACTTATCAAGTCCTTGAAACTGCCTTACCTGTTTGCCTCCAGGATCAAAGGTTTTAAATGCAAATCTCAAACACCGTGAGGCTTGCCAAATTGCAGCATATATTTTTAACCACAAGTTTACTAACCCTCTAATACCATTAGCGAGTACCTGGTCACTGAGTAACTTTCCTACAGCTTTTAAGTGACAGGACACTTCTCTGACCTGAGAGCCTACACTGAATTCTCCTGCCTCTTCCAATGACTGGTACACTCTGAGTCTGTGTTTCTGCCTTAGAAATGCTTTTGCAGAGGTTTTCAATATGGATTTTCCTGAGGAAGTAAAAAAGATGGTGCTGGGAATTGCCTGTACATTGACCTTCCCAGCACACAGGGGACAACTGCAGGGGCAATGTCCACGGGGTGGGGAAAAGAGAGTAAATCCAAGCAAGCAGTCAGTGCTGCTCTTCCTCATTCTTCAGGAGGAAGCAGTCTCCAGAAGAGAAAGTGAAACAACTACTTCCAACCTAGCCCAGAATTCTATTTCCCATACCACTGGATTCTTTTTGGGTTCTGTTGGAGTTTTTATTTATAACACTTAGTGCGCAAAATGCCTTTGACCACGATGGTCATCATTTTTCCAATGTTTAAGTCATCCAGATATGAAGTGTTAATAGCATAAACCAAGCAATTAATTACTACGGACAAAAGAGACTTCTTTTTTGCACATGGTAACTGTCAAATTTGTCTTGCAAGTTTATAAGTGTTACTGACAAGTCCATTCCTAATTCTCTGGTCAAAGAGTTATTACTATTCCTTTCCCCATCCCTGGGACAGCATAGCCATATGGCCACCCTAGCAGGACAGAGACCAGGACCACCAACAGCCAGCACTCCTGCACCACATGCTGGCATGCAGCTCTAATTTTCAGTCATGAGGATTAAGTTTAAGCATAGCCTTAAGCACGTGACTAGTTTTAAATCAAAACAAATACACACCCTGAGCTGAAACCAATGAACAGAAATTTTCAACATTTTGAAATAAGCAAAGCATTCCTACAAGGATCGAAATCAAATATCATCTTCCCCAGGCCTCAAAAGACCCAAACTCTACTGCCTGGGCTTTTTTTTCCTTCCTTCCCCCTCCTCTTGCTGACTTCATGACCATATAATTATTCTTCATTTGATCTCTCTGCAAGAATATCAAATATTTGTCAGCTCAATATTGTTTTCCAGATTTATCCCATTCCTCAGCTTTCCTAAATAGGACCTGCCCAAAATCACAGAAATGTTTTCAATGATCAGTATATCATCACAGCAGCAGGCAAGAAGGATGCAGATCTATACCAAATTAGGCCAGCAAAGTTGCCTGCTAGAAGCCCATATGAGAACAGACACCTTTAGTGCATAAACAAACAGCTTGCACAGATGAAAATCCACAGATAATAATTCTGGCCAAGAAATAAGAGCGTGGTGCTGTAATGCCAACAAGCAGCCAGCTGCTAGGGATGTGCTGAGCTGCATTAGACTATCAAATCTAACAGGTAAAGTAGAATAAAAGAATCATGCAGAAAGTATATGCAATGATCCCAAAGTCATTAAAAATAAATGAACAAATGGCTAAAACCCCCCAAACTACAACCACACATGAGCAGCATGATAGAGAGACTACTTTAAAAGCACCTTTACTGGAGAGTTTTTGTAAACACGAGTGAGTCTCCTCATGACTCACACTAATCTCTCTTTGTCTATGACTCCCACTGCATGCCTTTTTATTAGGATTACCAGTAACTGGACACGTTTCTTGAAAAGAAGCAATTTCCATGCCTTATTGCTGCTGCACAGGGATGACACACAGGATATCCAAACCAACGTGAGGAAGCATTGCCAAGCTGGATCTCGTCTCTGTCTATACAACAATGAAATCGTTCAGCTAGAAGACGTTAGAGGTAAAGCCTCCAGTCCTGAGCTGGTTCATAGCTGATGCAGACAGCTGATCTCACCCTATTCTTTTTTCCTCTCCGCCATTACAGTTTTGCAGCCTCCCTTGGATATCTCATCAACTGCCCTAATCTCAATCTGCACCCTTCCTTCCACAACTTGATTTTTCTACTGCTCATCTTCATTTCAGAATGTGCCTTCATGACAGCTGGCTCATCACAGCATCCCTCTATCACTAGAGTAATGCCCCCCACTGCACAAACACAGCTTTTTCTTAACAGCATGATATTTCCAAACTTTTATGTTAGCGCTCAGAGCTCTCCCACTGAGGTTAGAAGCAAACTGCAGAGTGTAAAACAAGTTCAATCATTCAAGAGAGTCGAGCCTAAATTTATTTACTGTGTTTGCATCTGACAGTCTCATAGTAATTTTAACATGTGTATATAAATGTCAAAAGGACATTTTTCCTGTACAAGAGCGGGCGCAATGTAGCAGACAGCTGGCAAGTAGTCAGGGCAGTAGCGCTCACAGAGAGCATGTGTATGTATGCACAAGCAAAGGACTTGGCAGAACAGCAGTTTTTATGGCTATGTAAAGTGCCTTGCTACACAAAGCAGGAGCTAGAACAGAGTCCAACTAGTTTTGGCTTGACAGCTGCATTTTACTGCAGTAATTTACCCATAAGGATCTATGGATTGTTCCACATGACTTGACTGGATGGATTAAAACAATCACAAAAGCCCCAAACAGACCAAGAAAACAAAACCTACAACAAAATCCCGGACGTTGATTTATCCCAGAATTATGTACAAAAACTGTTGGTTTGCTCATTCCGGTTAAATCACGGGCTTATTCCATTACAGCCATTTTTACCGAAACCCAGTTGGATGGGGCTGACTCAGACACCATTCATGAGCCCGAGGAGCCGGGCTGCTGCGCAAGATGAGTAGCAGCAACACTCGCTCCAATTATGAAATACCTGTATCCAAACCCCCGTTCTGCCCCAGGGGATCTGAACCCACACAAACACACCTCTCCAGAGAACAGGCTCCTTCCCTGCAGTGTATCATGCCACCAGCTCGGGACAAGGACAGCACAGGGATGCTGCTTGCCTCTACAGCTTGGCAGGCTCTCCTGGAGGTTCACTGCCTCTTCCAGGCCCTTGCAGGGATGCTGACCCACAGGCACACACACAGCCTGCTGAGGTCATTCCACCACACATAATCTGCTGCAAGAGTCATGGCAAGAGGGTGGGAAGCAAGGGGTATAACACAGTAACTCAGTGTGGTGGTGCATCGCCTCCAACACAATTCACTCCACAGTTCACTCGAATCGGCCAAAAATACATCACGGAATATTTGAAAGAGTAAACGTCTCCCTGCTTTGCCAACTCAGTTGTTTTTGCACCTGTCTTATTAGCAACATCTTTGACAATTTGAGTCCAACTCTCCAGTTTAACTGCAGCACCCACTTGCCCAAGCATCATCGCCTCCTCCAATCTCACCTGCAATGTAATCCAGGTGACTGCCTTCACATTCTTCAAGCCCTTAGCAAAGTTAGTCAGGCACACACACACTGTTTGGACTCCTCTCACCTCCTGAACAATGCCGTGAGCAGCAAAAGGGAGGTCACAAGCACCATCACAAACTACAGCCAACCCTTCTTGCTGCAAGCTGCTGAAATCCTGGTTAGACTTTATATACCAACCAGGTTTACTGTTTACATTTAAAATGTAAACTACTCTCTACATTACATGATTATCTCCTCATATTTGGACCTGTCTTCCACCACCACACTTGTCTGGGATATAAGGTCCGTATTTTGTGAAAAGATTGCTTTAAAGGAATCACCAGAAAATAACAGTGATAAAATCTGAAAAGCTCGTAAACTCGTGGAGACAGATGCTGCCAATTGCTATTATGCCATGGTAACCATGCCTCAAGAGAGGGCACCTGGGGGAGAATACCCATTCCCAAGCCATCACAGTACAGCCCCCTAATCTTCACTGACTGTTTAAACTGATAGCTAGAATGGGGACGCAAAGTAGGCGGGATGTCACACATTTCCCTTCTCATCAGGGAGGAAGGGCAGGATATCACACATTTCCCTCCTCATCAGGGAGAAAGGGCAGACACTTCTGGCATAGTGATGTTACAAGCCATTCCAGCACAGTTCACCAGAGAAGATCTGTCAGCATCCCAGGCGAACAAGGTTGCTCACTCAAAAGTTGTTAATTCATTAATTTGTAATGCCTAACAGGAATAAAGTACCTTCAGATTTAAAATAACTGGAAAAAAAATACAAACCAACAACTATACATTTCTGTACTTCTACCGCTTTCCCTAGAACCTTTTTGGAAGATAATTAAGACACTCATATAACTTGTGTAATAGATTTTTTAAAAGAAGCTTTTTTCATCACAAGTGAGAAAAAGACACTGTTGACTCTGAGCTGCCTTTTCTTAACTATTATTTCACAGATATGAAGTGTTGTTGCTTCTGTAGAGGTGAGATGAAGAGCTCAGCAAACCCTGCCTATGAGTTGACCACCAGCTCGCATGCAATGTACAAAATGTTCGACACATGGGTCTGCACAGCTTGACAGAAAATGTCACACTGGCTCAAGGAACACCAACACCACACAGGTCCCTGCAGGAGCCTCCTTTGATCAAAGGGGTGTTTGCTTGCATAGTTTTTATCCCGACCTTGATTTAAGCCAGTAAGAGGACAACATTTCAGAGCATGTCTGAGCAGCTCTTCAGTCTTGGCTCTGGTTAACAAAGGTGTAAAAGCACATTTCACAATCAGGGAACCCTCCCATGCCAAATTCCTGCTGTCAGCTCTTAGTCTCTCACTTCTGAGGAACTCCAGATCATCTCTTTCCACTCCTCAAAGCTTGCTCTCTCCTCTGTCTCACAGCCAGGGACTCAGAAAATCCAGGACCAACTCCAAAATGCCAGCATTATCATACCTCCCAAAATAAGAGTTTGATCTGACATCAAGTAACCACACTCATTTTGTTCCCCAAGAAATCAAAAGGCACAGCTCAAAGCAGGCTGCCCCATGGCACCCTTGTGGATGGTTGTTAAAAGGTGTCCAACAGAACTGGCCAAGTAGAGACCTTGTCCCCTGTACAGGAGATAGATTTTAAAAAAAAAAAAAAATCACATTTTCCACAGTAATGGCAGCCCGGACACTCACAGGCAGACCAGATCTTACTAACATACACGAAATGCATATCTACTAGACACTGTGGCACAGTTCTTCAGCTGAAGGTCTTCCTGAAGGTCTTCTGGGTGGTCTCATAAACATTATCCACACGAGGCAGGCACAGCTGCAGGCAGCAAGCCCTCGCCTCTGTCACCAGCCAATACAGAAACTCAAGATGTTGCTCTGACATAAAAGCCAGCAGCCAACAATCTACTAAGCACAGCCCAGCCCACGTCCTTTCCTTCACACCCTGGTGGCACAAGCAGATGTGAAGCAAGAAAAAACTGCATGGTAACACCTGCAGGAGATCAGAGAAGTTTTCCAGTTGATGGATGGTGATCCAGCTCTACTGGCTGAATCCTACTAAGAGAGCACCAAAAGTGAGCAGCTGCTCTTCAGGAACTGGTTAATGGTTTGGTTCCAACAAGCCAACCCGCACTGCAGTGAGTGTGTTCTCCTCTCCAGAGCCGAGGTTTGACAGAGACACCTGAGCAGCATCAGTGAGTTGGATGCTGTCCCAGAAACTGCTGGAAGTGCTTTGTTAAAGTGACATCTTTAGTCTCTCCCCCAGTCAGGCAAAGGTTTATAAATTACTGAAATTATTAAAGATGCATATTTTAAAAAAAATTTAACAGAAGCTTACAGGAATAGTCCAAAAAAGAGCTAATTTAGATCAAAACTGGCATCCAAGGCTATTTTCCCCATATTCTCTAGCTAACACATGCTTTGCTGCAGCTGAGTCTTTCTAGGAGCCCTTGGCGAGGACACCAAGACCAGAAAACATCAAAACGGAGAGCTCCAGGGAGCACCCAGAAGAGAGCAGGAGGATCTTGCTGCTGTAAGAGAACTACTGCTCAGCTCAGCTCAGCCGCACATTCCACCCATGGCAGTGGTGAGCAGCACCCAGCTTCCCCCACAGCCCCAGGAATAACCCAGCACCACCACTGATCCCACCCCGGCCTCAACACGAAGGGATAAAACTCCACACACATTCACTGCTCTTCTGCCCAGGACCTGAAGAAGGTCACGTTTTGCCATCAGCAAGTACAAAAAGCAAATGAGAATGTGATCAATATGGAGAAACTGGCAAAGGAAGAAAGGAGCTACTCAGCCATCATCTACACTAATCTGCAAACACACCATGCCCCTGTCACCCACAGCTTTAGTCAACACAGGTAAAGCCAAAAGCATCTTGACTTTGCTCTCAGCACAGGATAGTTCCTCACGCTATTTCCAACTTGAAATATTTCTGGAATGTACTAAGTGCAAAGTTGTTCAGCCTCTGCCTAAGACCGAGAGTTTGGCAGTTGTGGATCACAAAGCTTTTAATTTAACATATGCCGGTATAAACATCAATTAAGCGGCGTGATAAGGGCTACATTAATAAACTGAACCCCAGCAACATTTATTTATGAAAATACTGCTACTGCTATTACATATTTCAAGATGTCAGATTATTTTTCGGTAGTTTTTCTTCTACTTTTTTTTCTATTCCAACATTATTTGTAGATAAGATAATTCGAATAAGCAATTAACAGGCCTGAGCACAACTGACCCAAATGACACCTGATATCAGATAGGGGAAAAGTTCTTCCCTTATTTCATAGAGCAAACACTGATTTCTGTCTCTCATTGCAGTATAGCAGGACAACACACAGAATTGTAATAAAAACGAGAGGAGGACAATGTTCCAGATAACAAATAATTTCCTCCATGTCACAGGTCCATGGTGGTACTCTGGACATGAAATTCATCAGCCGCCAATCCTCTCACCTTGTTTCTCCCTTGACTAGTCCTTTGCCTTGAGTCAGTGTCAAGAAATAATCCTTTTCAGCATGCTTTCCCTTAATTATTTTTTGGCTGATGAGCCACCACATCAAATGACAACCCCGGGCACAAAAAAGACACCATCCACCTACGGAGCCAGGTTCAGGAGCTGGTGCATCACATCCTGTTTCTTCTCTCCCGGCCCACTTTGTAGCCAAACGGCTGCTGTTTGTTGGTGCTTCCAGTTTTGTGTATGAGTAAGCCCAGGACCAAGAGCAGGGCTCTTGGAGGAACTTCACACAACTCCAGAGATAACCTTACTGAGGATCTTTAGTGGGGGGGCACTCTAATTGGTGGTCATTTGTGCTGCTATGGACAATAAATTCAGCTCAGTGTATCAATCCTCAAATATTTTCATGTTCCCACTACCTCACACATTCAGGCCTTCCCATTACCTCTACATCCCTTCAGACTTACAGACGAATCAAAAACACACATAGAAAAGGCTCACCTCTTAAAAACAAACATCTCAAACACAGAAAGTTCTGGAATTGTGAATAAATAAATAAATAAATAAAGGGTATTTTCTGGTGGAGAATTGAAGGTAGTAGTACCAGAACTGAGACACACTATAATTTACTACGAACACATTCGTTTCCAGAGAGTAAAATATTAGCACTCCAGACTGATGATGGCATGAGGCAAGCAAAAAAAAAAAGTTACAACACATGTACTTTGGTTGCAGTCTTAAAAGGAAAGGTCTAAATCGAATGAACAAATGGTGATTCAGAATGGAAATAATTCAGTTTCCACTGACTTTCAGAGGAGAACAAACAGGGCAGTTATTTATATTCTATCAGAGCAGCAGAAAGACCCTGCTAACAGCTTGGGGGTTTTTATTTTATTAAATGAAGCAGCTTTACATGTTAAGACTGACGTGTGACTCAAATCAGTCAGTTGCCAAGAAAAAGATAACTGGAAGGTAGAACAAGAATCAACATGGCACTATCTCTAAATTCACTTATTATAACAATGACATTTTAAAGACAAAGCCCAGAATACATATGCAGATTTTATCACATTTATAAGGATACTCTAAACCTGAAATGTCTATGTTTCATAGATAGCATAAAAGTCTGATTAACTTCATTATTAGTGCCTCAAAAACCCACATTTTTAGTTGGAAAACACATTTTCAAAGGTCAGATATGCAATACTCTGTTCACACTCCCACGTCTGTGCACAGCTATCACACCAAATACTTCTTTCTGTAGTCTTCCAGCTATAAGTTAGAACCAATCCTTCATTTGATAATTTACTTTACGCATAAAGTTGCACCTCAAGAAAACCCACAAGCTCCTCTGAGGACAATGTGACCAGCCATGCTCGACCTACACCTTCCTACAGGAACACCACTGGGAAAGGGTGGAGGGGGGAGGTGAGAGGAGAAAGAACTTCATCAAGGGTGACAAGAGACAGCTTTAGAGACAGGCACACCAAAATTTGTAGCCATCCCACAAGACCATCACCACTTCCCAAGAAAAGGCACGTGTGCCTCATACACACCCCATGTGCACATCCAGCCTAAACCCGGCCTTGCTGAAAGGGAGGAACCTGCAACCAAGGAAAGGGAGGCAGGCAAAACACAGCAACAGCAGAGCCAGCACCAACGTCAGCACCAGGGCAACAGGAACTCCTTAAAAATTACAAACTACACAGGCGTGCAGAGGAAAATCTTAACCTGAGCTGTCTTGCGCTTTCGGGACAAACCTTTGCTCAGGGAAATGTTCCAACAGTTTTGGTTGTGCAATAACAACAGCAGCTCCCACTGGAATGAAGGACACAGGAGATCTCACGTGCCAACAAACCTGGGCACCATTCACCTCTGCCATCCCGTTCACACTATCGCAACCTTCAGCCTGCCAACCCATGCCCCCAGTGTAGCTGAGACCGAGCCACCTCTTTTTTGGGGGCTGGGGGTTCACAAAGAGGAGGAAGGTGCCACCTTAGAGAGTTTGAGAGGATGACAGAGGATCTGGCACGCAGCAGTGGTGGTGCTTGTGCAGGAGACAGACTAGCGGGCAGAAACGAGCAGTTGGAAAGGAAGGGACTGAAGGAAGTAGGAAGAGGTGCCACCGTCAGTGGCAGCAAACCACTGGGTCTATCAGTGGTGTTTTGAGCAACTTCACTGTTACTAACTTTGCTTTAAAGAGCAAGTTCAGGATTTGCCAAAGGGCAAGGCCAGAGGCTGGGGAGTTCTTTCTCCCAGGTTCCTCTAGATTAAGCTAAGATCCTTGGACAGTTTACCTCCTCTGCTTCTAGTGCTGACCCATCTAAGGTTTTAAGTATTTGTTTACTCTGAAAACAAAACACAATTATTAAACAGCATTATAGTCTTTCCTTTGAAGAGTCTTAGAGAGGCAAATTGCTGTTATTCACTCAACTCAAAGGCAATACATTAAATGCAAATATTTTACTTAAAAGAATACATAGCTTGAAACTTAAACCTCAGGGCTGCTCAATTTCAAAGGAAACATTTTGCGTGTACTGTTTATAATAATGGCCTGAATACCACTTCAGCAGAACCAGTGCAGTTAAAGGTAATAGAAATATTAAAAAGGCACAAATTTCACATCAGACTCTTTAGGTAATTCATAGTCACTGCAAAGAATTCACCAGTTATTTTGTACATAAGGACTCATAATTAGAGAGCGTTTAACAGGACTACTGAGAGCAGTAAAACAAACTGTTTAGACTTTAGGATGGGCATTTTTTGCAATCAAGCAGCTTTGGAAATTGAGGAAAACACCACACACTGTCCCTGTATTCATAACTGGAATTCTTTTGGGGTCACAGACAGGGTTAGATACATGGGATTGCAACAAGCATCCAGGAATTTCAAGAGATGCAGAGCTGGTAGCGAGCAGCAGCCCCCATCAAACCATCTGACTCAGATGGGCATATAAGCCATTCCATTTCCCTGCATCTACGGTTCACTCATTAACGTATACAAATAATATCATTCTCTTTGCTGAGATGCTCCCACAACTGCACGGTCCGACACAGAGCACGGAGCTTCTAAGAGCTTCTGCTCCTTACAAAGAATTCAGCTGCCTCTCTGGCGTCCAGGGAAAAGGACTTTGTAAACTTATTTGCATAATCAATACTCCAGCAAGCGAGGATGTAAAGATCAAATGATTTATCTTGTTAGCATTTTCAAAGAGAGAGTAAAGGGAGCGTTCTGACGACAAGTGCTGAAACTGAAATGTCCCACCGCACAAACATTACGGATGTGATCCTATCCCATCTCCCCCACCACCCTCGCCCCTTTTAAACAACTACTAGTTATTAAATCAGCAGCAGCACACGGGGATAAAGGCAGAGTCACCAGTCTCTCGCCTACGGTGCCGCCAACTAAAGCGAGTCCGGGCTCAGCCGCACACCGGGCGGGTCCCGCCGGCCCGGGCAGCCCCTCGGGGGCGGTGGGGAGGGGATGGGCAGCTAAGCCCAGGGTCGGGGTGATGGGGAACCGAGCCGGGGGTGGGGGAGTCGGCCCATCCCTGACCCTGTCCCTGACCCTGTCCCTACCTTCCCACGGGAGCAGCTGCGCCGAGGCGGCCAGGAGCGCGGCCAGGAGCGCGGCCAGCGCCCGGCCCGCCGCCATCTCCCCGCACGGGCCGGGCGCCGAGGCGGGC
>VWPU01009823.1:0-23055 GCA_013398955.1 Callaeas wilsoni | reverse complement strand
GGGGGTGTGGGAGGGAGGGAGGGCGGCGGCCGCCCCTGTGGGGTCTTGCCGTGTCCCCTCAGCCCTCCGGGGATCCCTGTCCGCCGTCCGGGGCTGGAGTCCCCGAGAACCCGTGGATGACCCGAGCAGCCCCTGTAGGAGCGGTGGGTGGATGCTCCGAGCCGAGCGTCGCCCCTCAGGGCGGACAGGGCAGCCGGGGCTCAGGGAAAACGCCTTCTCCTGCAGAAACACAGCACTCAGCAGAGCCACCCTCAGCAGACGCGAGCACTTTATTGTTTTATTGTTGAACTTACACTGTTTATTTATTTCCTTTCTCTGGCTGGGTCTGCTGGTCTGGGTATGATGATTGAACTTATTTCTGCAGTGGCACCAGCGCCTTGGCTGTGACTGAGCACGGTGGGGCAGGGAGGGGATGGAGAAAATCATGTTGTGTTTGTGAAAGGAGAAAGGACATTTACCAGAAAATAACCACGGTTTTCCTAAAAAATGCAAGATGTAAAACAACTTATATAGGAGCAGTTGTCCCCGATGAGCTGAGATTTGTGGAACCAACACAAATTCTCTGTAATTATGCATTTATTTGCAGTTACTGTTATCTTTAAAGCCTTATTCTTTGCAAATTGAAAGCAATGAGATGTGAATTTAGGAAGAAAGTGAATTCGTTATTTAAGGAATTATTGTATTACTTTATCCTTATAAGGCGTTTGTCTCTGAGGTAAGCGTGGGAATTTTTCTGTTTTACTAGAAATATGAACCTGCAAATCTTTTTACCATTTTTATATGTTTCATGCTATAAAAAAAGCTGCACTTACAATGCCAGTAAGGGGCTGACTGCTAAATAGCACGGCTGCATCTTACACCTTTAAAAGTATGATTTTCGTGGTATAAATATCTCGGCTCAGAGACTGGAACAATCTAGAGCAGCAAATGTGAAGATGAGCTGCTGTGAATTCTGTTAAAGGGGTTGGGTTTTTTTGTCAGGGTGGGTATTTCGATCCGTGTTTGTACCTCTCTTCAGCTCTGACAGATTTAGCTGTGTCAGCAGCGTGCATAGAGGTGGGCCTGACCTTGCAATCGCCTGAAGAAGTGCCTGCCAGTTTCCTCAGACTTTTCTCTCACGTCTGCTCCACCCTCCTTAGAACTGGAGAGTTCTTCTCTGCTGCTTCTTCCTCCTCGTGTTTCAAATATGAAGGCCGTGGTTTATTTTTCCATCTGGTTCTTGCAGTTAGGGGGCACCATTGACAGTTCTGACCTGTCTGGCTCCGTGTGGGAGGTGTTGATTTTGGGAAAATGAGCTCTAAGCTACTGTGAAAAGTCCCTGTTTTTTAGAACTTTTTTTGTTGTCGTGTTAAATGTAGCTGCTGATCTAGATCACTCATTTCTCCTGACGGGTGCTGCATAATTCTGTAGAACCGCAGTCAGCTCCTGGGCTTTTTTTATGCTGCTTGGGAGGCTCTATGTGGGCTTGGTGCTAAGGAGTTGTCTCTGACCTCAAATTCTTTGATAGACAATCTGTCAGGTTTGGAAATTCCAGGAGAGTGGAGGAAAGAGGATACAGTGCCAGTGCATGGTGTCTTTTCATGCATGTATATCAGCATTTCAGCTGTTTGCTCCTCTGTTTTATGCCTGCTAGTTGCCTGGAATGGAAGGGTACAGTTTTTATTGGGTTCTCATGATTGATGCCTTCTTTTCCAGGGGTTTGCCGCCACCGCAGCAGCAACAGATGCTGAGCTTACGGGCAACAAATCAGCCATCGCTGCTCAATGCCAATCCTATGCTTCAGCGGGCCTTACTCATGCAGCAGATGCAAGGTACTGTCGTTATGGGAAACGCTTACTTACTGGAGTTATTTAATCATCCTCTTGGACTGAAACCATACCATGGCTATTTCCTGCTGAACCAGTGCAGTTCTTGTACTTGGCAGTTCCGTTTGTTGTCTTTTTTTTTTTTTTCCCTCTTTAAATTAGTCCATAGTCCTCAGAACAGAGGTTCTTCAGTTGTTGAAAATCACATGTGCCCAACTGTTCACAACTGGGAATAGCACTAGGAGTTATCAGGTTAGATACTAAATACACGCCTTCTCTTTTAGGCTTGATGGAGCAAGTATTTTTTCATCAATATATTTAGATAAAATACTGAGATTTTGATTATTTGTCTTTCTTAGTTGCAAGCTTAAGGCCATTTATTTAATTATCTGTTGCATACACACTAACCTTGTTTGCAGTAGATACTTGTCTTTGTCCAAACTTAGCGCAGTACAAACAAAGAAAGTATATTGAGGTAGAAGATGGTTTGGGTGTCAATTGTATTATGATATTTTGATTCCCTGAAATGACTGTAATTTCTGTGGTGGGTAATATCTCTGTCTTTCCATTATTGTGTTTCCACAAGTGGATTTTCTTTTTGTGTTTTCAAAACAAATTTATGAAGCTGCCTTAATAATAGCATTACTAATGTAAAGATAATAGGAATAAAGATATGTTTTTATTTTTTGCTCATGTCTTAACCTGACAGTTCTTTTCAACACAGAAGATCAGTACCTGGGATAGTTTTCAAGTGCCTAGTCTAGATTAATGCCTGCAATTTCTACCTTGCCTGTGAATCATGCCCAGATGTGAAGACAAAAGATTTATTCTGCATGTCGTTAACTCTCCTTTTGTTCTCTCTTGCCCATTTAACGAGAGGGCTCTCTAGTGACTCCAGTGGCTCTCCACAGATCTCTCCCAGGTTGTAAGGAAAGTGACAGTGAGAAAGGACAAGCCATGCTCTGAAGATTGGTGTACATATATCGTTGTCAGGAAAAAGTGTGACTCCAGCCTTCAGTCAGCCATACTCCTTCTAGATATGTTTGCTGTGAGCTGACCTTTTTCCCTGAATCTTTTATTGAGAAGTCGTATTTAAATAGTGTGCTAAGGACCTGGGGTTAATTAGATAGACCAGGATAAGATATGTTAATGAACACTTTACATGCACTTTGTCTTAGTGTTGCTTCTCTTCACCTCTCCATGGAGTTGTGAGTTGTGACTTCTCTCAATAACCTACCTCAGGTAGCCACAGGTAACATAGAATATGGTTGCCAATGTCCAGTGTGGCCCTTTTTAGTGATGTGAATTTTTTGGCCATTCAGGTTTGGGTTACATGTAAGAATATCTGATGCTGTACCATTTCTGTCCCTGGGAAGTATCAGCATAAATAATTCATTGGTTGTGTGTTGCTTCAGCAGTGGGAATAGGAAAAGATAAATACTTCAAATTGAAACAGATGTGTGTTTCTTTAAAGGTATCAAACCGAGAGCAGAAGATGATTTCTTGTGTTAGATTTTTTTTTTTTAATATAGGTATGCCCTTTTACAGTAAGGGATTATATATGGGAACTAATAATAGATTAGATTGCTTTTGAAGACAAACATAAGGAGTACTTCCTATTGTGTTGCAGGCTTTTAACACTGTAGCTTGCTTTTCCAGATGTTGGGTGCCTGTCTCCAAGCATCGCTGCCCTGTTTTGACAGCTTCTAAAAGGCTAGAGTATGCACTAATTCAAGTGAGAGACGAAAAATGGCAATTTAAGTCCAGGTTCCCTGAATGATGGATGGCTTCTGAGGGTACAGCTGAGGCATCTGGGCCCCTCCATTCCCTCACCCCTGAAATGGGGGTGACAAGGACTGTCTTCATAAGAAATTTTTGAGACTTGGTTAATAGTCTGTGGATGCTGAAAAGAACTGTTCAGAAAGCAGAGCATTATAATTGGAAATGGCAGAGTCTCAGGTGTCAGAGTTGAGGTTGACATGTTGAGCTTGCATGACAACCAGGTGGCAGAGAGGACTGTGGGATTTTTTTTAAAAATGTTTGCTGTTGTTTTAAGTGAAATGTTGTTACTGGCTTGTGTTAAAGAGCTCCATGCTACGGTGTGAGCAGTCAGCTGCACAAATGTGGGGTGAATTTTCCTTTTTTACAGAGAGTTTTTGTAAAACTAGATCTTGTTTGTTGCAAACACGAGTGCTAATGTGCTCAGATCAAATAATTGCTCTAATGATCTTTGCCTGGAGTGACAATTATAATTAAATAGCCTGATCCATAGTAATGGTTGCTATCACATCAAATCATTCTGTGTGCTGAAGAGGGTAGAGCACAGAGCACCCATACAGTGCCCAATAAAGGAGAGGGTCATGTGTAGAGGAGCCCTTCCCCTCTACCTGCTGCTTATTCAGGTGGAAGATTTTCTCTCTCCTTCGCACAGGGTGGTGAAACGCTGTGTTTTTTGCATTTATAGGAAACCTTCGTGGATTTAACATGACAGCGCCAGCACTGCAGCAGTTCTTCCCTCAGGCTACAAGACATTCCCTCCTGGGACCACCACCTGTTGGGGTCTCCTTAAAGCCAACTCGTCTGGGCTTCCCCAGCCTCCCATTCCAGCGGCAGAACCGGACCTTTCGCAAGGTGGGATTGTGGTTTCCAACTGCTGGGGAGCTTTGTGCTCCTTTTACACTTGCAGCTGTTGACTGTATTGTAGGTGGAGTACAAAGGAGAAGGCAGAGAGCCTTACAAAGAAAAGAATGTTTTGTGGCATGCTGCTGACACAGAAGTGCAGAAATCATTCCATTTCAAAGGCTTTTGTGGTCCATATTTACATTTATGATGCAAAGGTTTCTTGTCACTACTTGCCCTAGAGAGAATTCCCCATGATAGAACTGTTTAAACCTAAGATATAAAAGGAACCTTTAGAAGTATGAGCTTAAAAGTAATTACAACAGAAGAAATCCTGGCTAAGTGCTTTGCTGTTCCAGAGCCTCGTGTTGTTCCCAAATAACTTGCTCCTACTATGGACACTCTGCCTCTTTGGGCTGTTCTCCCACTTTTTAAGATCAAGCTCATATTTTTCCTTGTGAATTTTGTAAAATCTACAATTCTTGTTTTGTAAAAACCTTTCTCACTTTTCATCATTAAGACCTCTTTTGTATCCTGGAAATGGTTCTTGGGTTGACTGCTACTTTCCTCCTCTTAGATGAGTTTTGGCATATTTCATCCCATTCTGTCAAAAAGATGGGGTGGATAAGGTGAACTCGCACTCTTGGACTGTCCTCCGGACTCAAAAGAAGGGGGATTATTTTGGACTATCCTTTTCCCTGCCCATGCACCTCTTGCCAGAGTTCCTCTAACATGACCTTACCCTCTGCGAGCAGCTGGATTTTCCTGCAGCTGCTGCTTAAAGCACTGGGGAGATGTCCTGGGCTGCCTGTGGAACTGAAATGCCTCGCTCTCTTTGACCATGTACACTTGCCTTAGGTGGGGCAGTCCATTGTAAACCATCTATTCCTTTCCATTATCACGTGCTGGAATTCCTGTTCCTGCCCCACAGTAAAACTCTGGTGCTTTAGGCAGTGTGTGTTCAGGACCAAGAGCTGGCAGTGACTCTCTCTGCCCATTGCAGGACTTCCAGAGGGTTCCTGACAGGAAGCGGGAACTAGATCCTGGTTCTTCATCTCAGACACAAGGGGATGAGAAAATGGAAATTCCAGAGGGAATGCAAGCAGGGTCAGAGCAGAACAATTCCTCACCATCCACAGGTAAGGGGGAGGCTGTAGTGAAACAACTGCTTGCAAATATGATATACTTCTCTTGACTAGTGTCCAGCATAAACTGGATATTATTTATTTTAGGCTTAATCAGCTACATTTATCTCTATTGTAAATACTTAAACTGCTTGTGGTAGCCCTCCACTCTGTGCTTCACGTACCACTTTTACCTGAATATTTTTGATTTTTTTATAAGCCTGCTCTATTTCTCTTGCGTGGAAGCCTCTCAGAAGTCACTTTGACACTGAGCTCTGTTTAAGATGGGGGAAAAGAGAAGACTGGTCTGAAATTAAAGCTTCCACATTGCTTTACCCATGCTGAAGTCAACATCTCATGCGGCCAAACACATCAAGCAGAACCAGTTACAATCAGCATGCTAAGGAAGAGATGAGTTGAAAGTCCTGGTGCCCCAGTTGTCAGAACAGAAACTGCTGGCACTGAATATCTTAATGTCAGATACAACACAGATGTGGGAATGTAATTTCTGACTGAAGAGTGCGCGACTTAAAACTGCAGGCTTTGATTAGGTTGTGACCAGGGAATATGCTGTGCTGAAAACTGTCTTATTAACTGGTTGCTGTCAGGTAGATGTGCCACCTTGGCTTATATTAATGTTCCCATGATCATGGCTCTTGTCACTTAGGTACAGGACTGAGACCCACTTAGTAGATATGAACATAGATTTCTTCTTTTGACCAACGCCTCATACAGTGACATTCCAATAAAACTGAAATATTTGAGTTCATTGTCTAACCTTGTCAGAGCAGCTCATAAATTCAGAATAAGCAAGTATTTAGTATTATTTGCTCTAACAGAGCCTCACTGGCATTTGCCATTCAGATATGGAACATTCTCAAGGTGGCATGGTCTGTTTTGCTAAGGAAATCTCATTTTGTGTTCCTGCAGAGCCAAGAACTCCAACAGAGTCTGTGTTGAACACTGAGCCTGCAGCAAAAAGACTGAAGAGGTATTTATTGAATGGGGTATTGAGATAGTTACTGAGTTTAGAATTATTATCTAATTTTATTTTCTGATAATTAGGGCTGTCTATTCTATTGGCCTGATGTCTAGCATGTAAGAGGTATTTCAGATGTTTGTGAACAGTTCAGAAAATCTCATGGTGCTTGCTGAGGTACTGGGTGTTGTGGGGTCTCTGCTGTGGGTGATCCAATTATGAGAATGAAAAAATTAGAGATGCAGCTCATTTAAATGTGCAACAAAGCTGAGTTTGTTCGTGTATTCTCCTGCCAGGATCCTTGTAAAAAGCATAGAAGTTGTTTTCTGTTCTGGTGTATTTCTCTAAGTTTCTTCCCTAAATGTCAAAAAAGCGAAATGAGCAGAAAGGGAAAGCCTTGGAATATGTTAGGTTACTGTAGGTGTACGAGAGGGTAGTTTATTTTGAGAAATGATAAAGGAAAGGGAATCAATACTCCCTAGTATCCAAGCCTGTATCCATGAGCGTTGAGCTCTGTATCCCTGCTGCAAAGGTTGCCTTGCCAGTATCTCTGTCTGTTGGGTAAAAATAGACAAAGGCAATCCTATTATCCCCCAGGGATGCGCGGCAGGCTGGCCCTGGCAGGCCCATCCCGGCTCTCCCGGCCTCCCGAGGGTGCGGCAGGGACACGCAGGGCTGCATTGCCATCTAGTGGGAAGGCACCTCGCGGAGTTCCCGGTGCCATCTGCACCGAGCTGCTCCTCTCCCAGAACTCTCACCCTTGGCTGGTGCGGAGGGAGAAGAGGAAGGAGTGAATACAGATTTCTGTAGGCACTGACTTGAGAATTCTCCAGCATATGTTAACAACGATGAGTCAGGACTCCTGGGTCCTCTTACCTTCCCTGTTAGGCAGTCACCGCCTGCTTTTGGACAAGTTTCCTCACCTCGCTGTTTCCCATCTGTAGATTACAGATTAATGAATATCTTTAGGGGGAATATTCCAGGATTACATGATCAAAGTAATATCTGAACATCAAAGAAAAACATTAAAGAGTGATAAATACTGTGTGCTCAGGGACCGTCGTGAGTTATGGACTCTGATTAGCAAGAAAGTGAATAAATTCAATTAAAGCTAGGTCGAATACATTTGAGTGTATGCTTTGTTAATCTGTTTGCCAAAGCTAATTTAATTTTAATTACATTAATATTTAGCAGGGTATTAATCAAAGTCCTGTTACATGCACTGAAAACAAGAATCAAGTCTGAGGAATGACAGCTCTCACTGCAGCAAGCCAGCTATTAGGAAAATTCTTTCCTAAGCAGCAGTTAGGGACTGCCAGATTTGATGCATATATTATGGCTGGTATTTACCTAGAATAGCTTATTCTTTAGCTTTTTCTTTGAAGCGTTTCTAGTATCTTCCAATGAACAGATGATGGAGCTGTGAAAAAAATAGTTTACTGTTCTCATACTGCCCTTCACAGATGACAAGGGCATTCCCCTCATCTATGTCATAAACTTGTGTTTCATGCTTCATTGTTCCATTTCCCTTTAGCCAGGAATACCAGCCTCCTTCTTCATTTCAGGTTTTTCCCACTTCTGCCTTTGCTCCTATGTACCATCTGTACACCTGGAACAACATCCTCATTCCAGTGCAGAAAGCACTCATCATCTTCAAATCCTCCTTGAACACCCACTTCTAGCATGGTGTGACAAGTATCCGTAGAATACCATTTCCTCTTTAAATCATGCTCGTGGTGGCTTTTGCTCCCTTAGATTGCTCCTTAGGTTTGCAGTTCAGGCTGCAAACCCTCGCCCTGAGTGCTGGCACCATCTGTGTGTGGTACCGTTAGCGTTGAGCCTGCTGGCAGCACCTGACAAATAATGTTAATGCCAGTCACTCTTGTTTAATTCGTGTTTGCAGTGCCCAAACCCTGCTGCATATTTATAGCTGTGTAACCCAGTTACATTATCACTTATCAATCTGATAAATTATGCGGTGTGCGTGTGTTCGGATAACGGGATGCGGTACCTGCGCTATCGGTGTCCTGCTTGTGCAGAAGGTGCTGCTCCCTCTTGGCAGAAGGACACCAGCAGGTGGGAATTTGAGCCGCCCTCAGAGCAGACAGTCAAGTCATGGTGGAAAGTTAGTCCTGACAGAAAAATGGGGGATGGAGAAAGAGACTGCAGAGAACACTCTGTGCCCTCTGGAAGTCAGACTATTATTCTCAATAGTCCCTTCAGGAGTGCTTTTCTCCTTAGCAGATCACCAATACCAAATAAAACAAAGCAAGGCCCTTTGGATTTGCATCTTGTAGAGTTTCACTTCCCCCACAAGCAGAGCTGTAGGGACTCTGAAATGAAACAAGACTGGTATGAATAGAACAGGCAGCTGTAGTGAAATCCCTGTAAAGGCACCATGGAGAACTCCTTCAGTTCTGATAGGTCTCTTCTCTCATGCACAGAGCAACCAGGAGCACTGTCCAGGTGTTGCAATTTCCCTACAGGTCATCAGTCACGACAGGAGAGAGCTCTCAGAGCTCTTACTAAGAATATTTCTTGTATGAACTTAATTCCCTTCAGGCTTCTTGCAGCAGAGGGCAGCTAACCAAAATATCAGTTGTAACCTTCTTGTCCAGATTATTTGGCTGCTGTTTCTGAATCCATCCTAGAACACCCACTCTACATTATTTTTATTTATTTCTGCCGAATTCTTGCCTGAAATACCACTTCCAGTAGCTTACTGATTTGGGGGTTTAGCGGAGAGAGTGGTAGGTTAGACCCTAGCCTGTACCTTGGTGTGCCTTTTGAAACTCTTGTCTGTAACGTGGCAATTAAGGTTATTTTCTTGATATCCTTGAAGTGTGACCGGGGAGTCTGTGTTAGAGGATGCCACAGACAGCAAGAAAGCAGCAGTCTCGTCCACCCATGTCCAAGCTGATGGTGAGTTGCTGAACCCTGTGATTTGAACTTCTAGGGCACTCCTTGCTGGAACTGCACCTGTAGGTCCCGTGGGTCTACAGAAATGTTCTTCCCCCACTTGTACAGGATGGGGAAAGGAGGATAAAATCTAGGAACCAAATCCAAACTCTGTCCCCTAATATCTGTTACCATGCTGAAGGCAAATGTTTGGATGTTTCTGTCTTTATTAAGAATAAGCAGAAAGGTTCGTGAACTGGCTTATGGCCAACAGTGCTGTGAGGAAAGCTCCCTGACTTCACTCACCTGCTGCTTTGTTTTTTCTGTCATTGCTGTTTTGATTTAAGGCTGCTAAAAGGACTCTCCCTTCTTAGGTACAGACAATGCAAAGGAGTACACAGCTGAAGATCTCTCCAGAGAGAGGAAATTCTCTGAGGAACCGAAGGCTCCTGAGGTGAGCAGACACCGCTCCATGCAGGGGTGGTGCAGAACATACAACCTCCCCCTCCATCCTGGAGAAGCCCGTTGCCACTGGGAACCAGCTGGCACCCACGTCTGGAGCTCTGTCTCCTGCTGGAAGCTGTTGTCCCTGGCAATAAGGCATAATATGTCTGCAATTAGTGCGCAGTCTGCTCTGACTTGCTGCTTTTGTACCTCTGCTGGCCTGTTCCTTACCTACTGCTGCCTATGGATGGGGCGTTTGTTAACATTTCTGTATTCAGCTGGAAAGATGGAACGCTGAATTGAAAGAGTTACTTAAAACTCTATGTATGGAGGGCCATAACTAAATACATCTTTCATATTGCTGAAGAGCAAGTGTAAAAAGATTCAGGTGGTGTTAAAAGATGCAACCTGAGAGTCTTTTGCATTAAATATGTGGCCCCCATGCTGAATGTTAAATCAGGGCCTTAGGCTGTGTAAAGCTGTGAGTAGACAAAGATTTAACCTCGGGTGTGAATCAGACTTGACAGTCTTCCATAATTGGAGACATGTATTGATTTGATAAAATGTATCATCCTGCCCATGTCTGAGTTCCTGACTCCATCAGGTGTTGTGCTGAGTAGGCTTTAGTTTTGTAGTGGAGAAACATGAGCTGATTGTGTCCCTTAGCAACAATTGTTTGTGGCTCCAGTCCCCGGAGACTGGATCACACAGTGGCTGCAGAGGCTGCAGAAACAACCATCTGTGCTAATAGGGCTGGAGCTATGACACAGGGATCTCTGATTTAGCAGCTTTGGGAGGGGTGTCTCTTAGATGAGTTCTGATCAGCCTCCCGTGGGTTCAAGCTCAAGTGCATTTTCCTAAAGGGTAAAGAGCTTAGGTGACGTACAAAAAGCAGGTTTCATTTTTACAGTCTTTGACTGAGGGATTGAATTTAATGTTGACTCCTCCTTTTGGCAGGTGTTGAGCTCTGGAGGTTCACTGAAAGTGACTATTCAGCAGAGCAGTGAGAGCAGAGCTATCAGTACAACAGCTCTGAAACCAGGGCACTGGGCCTGCGACGTGGGCACAGCTGATCCCAACCCGGAATCGGTCCTCAAATTCTACTGTTACATCTGCAAGACCAATTGCTGCAGTCAGCAGGTAAAAATGCACAGGGATCCATGTGGTCAAGAGATGGGAATTAGATGGCTGGCTGCCAAGGGGACTTGTTAGCAAGGGCTCATGCTTTAGGAACAAGGAACATAAGAAATGATGACAAGTATGCAGATAAAATAAACATCTCCTGAGAGCTGGCAAGCAACCTGCTAGAGAGAGAATGTGGGTGGATCCACAGGCAGCCATGCTCTTAAGATTTTATATTTCATTGTTAAACAGCAGTCAAAAGAAAGGAAAGCATAGCTCATACCTGTTATTTTCTATGTTTTGGATACATTTAAAAGGATTTTTCTCCTAACCTTTCTTTCAGAATTTCCAATCCCACATGGCTGGAATTCAGCACCAGCAGCGGCTTGGGGAGATTCAGCACATGAGCAATGTTTGCTTTGTTTCGCTACTGCCCATGGTGAAACAGCAGAAGGTGCTAGCAGGAAAAGATGGGTAAGTGTTGGTCTGCACTAGAAAATTCAGTCTGAATGTGGCCCTACATGGGTTCTAAAATTCTTCACTGCACCAGGATGCCTCTCAGTTTTAGGTGAGGTACCAACCCCCTTTGGTTTCAAGGGCCTTAATCTCCTTCAGACAACTTTCTGTCTTGCTGAGGGATACCAGAGTTGACTTTGACCCGTGTAGTTTTTAATACAGTAGATTAAGTTGGAGACCTGTTTTGTCTGGTGCACTTCTGTCAGCACAAGCTAAAGCAACCTATAAACGAGTGAGAAGGAGAGAAGACAAATCCAAGCCTGTAAAGATAGGAATTTTGAAGAAAACAGTGCCAGGGACAGATTGCTAACTGCAGTATTCCATGGAGAATGAAAAAGGTGTGACTTACAGCTCTATCTGTTGTCACTTCAGAGAGACCCAGCAGCGGTGGTGTAACACGTGTCAGGTGCATTTCACAGGGGACCTCATCAAACATCGCAGGACCCAGGAGCACAAGGTAACGGCCATGACGTGGACTTGATTTTGCGCTGACCTTTTGTGTGAGGATTAAATGGAAGTACGTAACATCTCCTACTCCCCAAGCAGCAAAGGAAGTGACTGAAGTGGAGGGATGCACATAAAGTTCTGCCAGTAACACCTTCCCTAAGGGCACTGCAGTGCTACCTCCTGCCTCTGGCATTGTTGGAGCTTTCAGTTGTCATGACATGTCGGTATGGCCTGAGGCACCTCTAGTGTGTAATTCTTGACTTTCCTTAAGAAATATGGCTTATCATACTCACCTAGTCAGTTGAATGGAGGAATTGATGGGCAGCCTCTTCAAGCTAAACTTTAGGCAGGCCAGCATATTTATTGACTTTTAGAGAAGTGCCAGAACACCTATTTTAAGACACACTTATCTTTGCTCTGCATGTTTTTCATCTGTTTGGTGGATAAGTGTTAGGGAGTCCTTTCTCCTGAAAAGACTATTTTCTTTGTGGTCTCCCAGGATGCAGGGCTGACTTTGTTTCAAGATTTCACCTGCATTCCTCCAAAGCAGTGCCTCTTGTGCCTTATGGAATTGTCCCTCTTTCCTTAGCTGGCCAAACGCTCGCTTCGTCCTTTCTGCACTGTCTGCAGCCGCCACTTCAAGACCCCTCGCAAGTTTGTGGAGCATATGAAGTCCCCTGAGCACAAACAGAAAGCGAAAGAGGTAATACTGCCTGGGTGGAGAGCTGTGCAGGTCCGGAGGCAGCTACACTGTGGAGCAGGATAACTTTCTGCTTCCCTGACTACTGCAGGGCTGAAAGGAAGATGTGCAGTTCTTCCAACCCTGTTTCAATTTTCATCTTTTGCTGAACTTCAGTTGTTAGTGCTGAAAGAATTTGAGTGAAAAAGGGAGAAGGTGTTGGATGTGTCTAGAAGTGAGAGAGCTTTATGCCCCTCTTGCAGTCCCTTCTGCTCATCATACACAATCTGTCCTGAGTCTGGGCTCTTCCTTGGTTAAATGGTGAGTGCAAAGTTGATCTGATCTTTCTTTTCTGTACCTTACAGGTTAGGCTAGGAGAGAAGGAGTTGGGGAGCCCAGAAGATTCAGAGGAGTTGATCACTGTGGATGCTGTTGGCTGTTTTGAAGATGATGATGAGGAAGAGGAGGACGAGGAGGGAGGAGCTGGTGAGGAGGAAGACCTTGATGTAGTGCCGATGGAGAATGAGGATTCTGCTGCCAAGCAGGTATGCTTTGCTGAAGAAGGAATGACCTGAGAATCTGCTGTGGGATCCTGTGACTTAGGTGGTCATGGCTAGTTGAGCGGAGGCTTTCACGAGTCTGCTCAACCTTGCACAGCAGTAGGGTGAGGACTCTAGGGTTCTTTCAGAGCACAAGGTGATGCAGAAGAGAATCAGGCACTATGTGTGGGATACATGAAGGTGTTTCTGCTGTGCTATACAGCTTCTGCTGTCTTCAGACATTAACATTGTGCTCCTCATTGTTGAGGAGCACAAAGCAGCATTGACACAGTCTCTTTGAACAGCCCAGTAGTAGCTGGGTCTACACATAGCAAATGTGTAGAGGTTTATCTTAATAAATATATTCCCAGTAGAAAGCAGTTACCAAGAAGGAGGTATATGGCTAAGCTACTTCAGGCTTGGAGTGCAAGGGGTGATTTTAACCCTTGTAATGACGTGGTCTGCTGACATTGGGATTTGCATCTGCCCCTGACCAGAGGTTGTGCAACTCTGGTATGTGAATCCTCTGTTTTGCTCCCAAGCGTACCAGAAAAATGCAAGAGCCTGGGAATTGGCATAGATACAGCAGGCACTAATGTTCTTTCGGTTTCCAGACTGGGCTGAAGGAAGTGTCTTTGGAGGATTACGAAGGAAGCGAGAAGTATTGTCCAGACACAGCCTATGGTAAGCAAGCAGAGTTAAGCACAAAGGGCCACAGAGCCTTCTCTGGCCACATGCTGTATCTGTAGGAGAGGATGGTCTCTACCTACTGTTGTAATGACTTCCTGGGCCATGGTGCTCCAGCATCTGCATTGGACTGGTGCAGGTCACTGCTGCCTGGAGAAGAAGCTCTCCTGAGAGCAGGATGTTTCTTTATTACTGTGTGTTAAAACATAAGGATGTGATTGATGTTTATCAACTGCCTTTTGCTTTGAAGAAGGATGAGAGCCAGATACATTTCTAAGTTAGGACATGGAACAAGCAGGGCAGGAGCACTGAAGAAAGTAGGTAGCAAATGAGGGATGCTCTGGAAAGATGGAGTCGGAAAGCATATTGATTGGAATGCTTCCCAACAGAAATGCAGCTTGCAGAGAGATACTGAGCATCACCGACAGTATCAAACTCTCTGCTAGACCCGAATGTGCATGTTTCCTGCGCTTCAGAACCCCCACACTGTACCGAGCAGTTCCTCAGCCGTGCTGCTGGCCTGGTGGGCAGTGGTGCCTCCAGATGGCCGTGTCTGGTCCCCACCCTGTCAGCGACTGACTTCAAACCCCTAACGGCCACTCGTGTTTGAGGAGGGCAGCTCTGCAGAGACTGTTTTGTGCCCAAGGAGAGCTCTGTTTACACCGATCTTCCATATCGCTGTAACCTTCCACTATCGTGTGGCAGATGGAATAATGATTCATGCTGTGAATGTTCTCTGCGTGTTCCTCTTGCGCGCCTGCTGTCTTCTGCTTGGTTTGATCCCATTACATTAGATCACATGTTCTCTGTAGTTTTCCATTGTATTCTTTTCTCCCTTTTTCCCCCCTTAACGCTCTGTGTAGTTTCTTTGCTCTGGCAGCCAGATTTCTCTCTGAATATCAACCACAGCCATTCCATGGTAAGACAAGATATTCAGCAAGTCATCTTGCAAATCCCTGATTAACAGAAGCAAAGCTTTCCACCTCTCCTTTTTTACCCCCATCCCCCTTCTCTTTTAACATGCTTTCATTATTTGAGTTCCATTCAATGTGATCTGTGATTTCCCTTCCCCTCCCGTTTCGCAGGCCTGGATTTTCTGGTCCCCGTCGCAGGTTACCTCTGCAGGCTGTGTCACAAATTCTACCATAGCGACTCCGCTGCCCGGCTCGCACACTGCAAGTCCCTGATGCATTTTGAGAACTTTCAGGTTAGACCCTTTGGCGATTGCATGGCCTGGCATTTGTTACCCCCGTGCGTGTCTCTCCAGTGAATCCACCACATTAGCTGTCTTGTCTCCAGCTCATTTCCATCATCCTTGGTGTCCCTTGTGCCATAGCTTTCTCCTGGTGTGCTCTGTCTTTGTCTCCCTTGGCCCCTGTAGATCTAAAACCAGTCTAGTCCTGCTTTCCAGCTACTGCTGCTGTCATCTTTTTGCCCGTTTCTGGCTGGGAATCTTCCTCAGAGTGTCCGCTCTGTTTGCTGAACCTGTGGAGTCTGTCATTTAGTCTAGGCCTCTTCTCTTTTAGATTACAGGTCAGTCAAGGTGGGAAAGAGCAGGAGAGAGAGGCTGTTCCTTGTAAAGAAAGCTGGTGCATATGCATCTCCAGGTGTGATACTGCAGGAACAGCTCCTTTAGCCAAAAGTGTGGGTGTGATTCATCCAGGAAGAGGCCTGGTAAAATCAGATACCTTAGAAATATGAAAATTTAACACTACAGACTGTTTATGTGATAGAATCTACAAGCTGGTGAGAGTCCATTTGTCCCCAGGGTCAGCCTGCAAGAGGAAGTCTGTCTGTCTGTCTGTCCGTCTGCTACCCTTTCCTAGAAACTCCTTAGCACAAAGCTCTGCAAACTGATGCTGTTCCTTTGCTTTTCTGGCTCCACCTAAAGAAGCCGTATTGCCCCTTGCTGCTTTCGTATCTAAAGCTTTTCCTACTGGGCTGGCCTGGAATCTGCCTCCATTGTTCTGTCCTTGTTGACTTGCCAGGGGGTGAGGGGCCTGGATTAGTGCTTGTGGAGGGTATGCAGGGCTTGCACTGTTTCTGCCCTATCCCCTGACCACTGCCTGGGCCCTCCTGTATGGGAGAGCACTATTCCCTGTCCTTGGCAAGGAGGGAGGCTCCCACATCGACTTTGTCCTCTGCCTGCACCCACAATCTACTCCCAAAAAGTGCTCTGCTTCCCTACCACCTTTTTAAATAGTGTTTTAAAAAAAACCCCAAAGGCGCATACACAGACACACATCCCTAACCCCCCAAAACTTCATGGGTTTTTTCTAGTCTTCAGACAGAAGAAACTATTCCTAGTCAGCCATCACTGCCTCCAGGAAGGGGTGGAGTGGTTTAGAATTCTGCCAGCACTCAGAGCAGTGGATTTGGAATGGCAGGAGACCACAGCTGTTCCTTCATGGTTGCTCATCCTCTCCCACTCCCGCAGCTAGTCATTTCAGGAATGAAGGAATTGGCCTTGCTGTTTTCCTGGCTTGTTTTAGATCAGCATAGAGTGAAACTGCAGCAGCAGTCAGTTATGTCACCCTTTTGGCCCACTTAGAGCTGAAATCAGATGCTCTTCAGATGCGTGCCAGAGTGACCTGGGGAGTTCAGGAGAGGAGTCCAGACTTACATATCTGCAGGCAGATAACTATTCTTCTTGGCTGCCTGGGTGCCTTGGGATTGTCACAGTCTGAGTTAAATCACTGCCAGTTGCTGGGGTATTCTCAGCAGAGTAGCTCAGCAGAGGGTTTCAAAGCAGAGAATTGTGTGCTGTTGAGATAGTTTACAGCATCACTCTGGACACCAGTTTGCATGCCTGCACCTGCTTTGGTTTGGGTACATTATGACTTGACTGATCTAATTCCAGTGTGATATGATATTGTTCATATCCCACGATGTGAGGACAGAGGAAGAACAAGCCTGCAGTGATAACCTGAATTACAATGTAAAGCTGCCTGTCAGATGTGCTGTAATTCCACATTGCAGACTGGTGAAAGCCATTGTGCTCGAACTTGTTTCTTTAAATTGTCAGGTGTAATGCTAGTGCCAGTTCAAGGAACCCTTCAGCAGGCAGCTGAAAGGGAGTTGATTATGGAGGGAACTGCTGTGGAAAAGAGTTTGTTCCTTTAGGTCATGCTCTGTCTGGGCATTGAAGACTGGGTTCCTGCTATGTGTTAGCTAGCTACAGTGAGTTGTTTTCCTGAAATCCAGTCTAGAACATGCCTAGTAGCCATTTTAATCTCTTTACAGACCTCTACTGGTTCATCATGATAGTGAGTGCAAATGAGTCATTTTATTGATATGCTTTACCTTTACTGTGTGGAAAACCTCAGTGACTTTTAAAGAGGTATAATTGATACCGTAGGTTTCCCGTCAACAGCTCCACTGACAGTGCAGATTGTATCAACAGAGTGGAGAAATACTAAGCTTTCAACTTAAGCCTTGCTTTTTGGCTGATAAACATTAAATCACGCCAGTGGTGAGGGCTGTGCAGAGCCTCACGTGCCCAGGGTGCGTATCCTGACAGTAGCTGGAGCAGGAGCTGTCACTTGCACTGTTGTATCTACAGAGTTCTGAGTCTGACTGAGATTAACAGTTGCTAGATCATGATTTCTGTCTCAGGAGCCACAAGGTCTGCCATGCACTCGCTCAGCATTAAGTAATGCGAGAGGGACTTCAGTTTTTAATACCACTTTTCCTCACAGGAGCTGACCCTTCTCTGTTGAGAGCCTCAGCAGGCAGGCCAGGAGCTGCTGAGATCACTTGTGCCCCTGCCACTCACCGCTGTTTTCGTACAGGTGTTCCTGGACCAGCTGCTGCTTTGCTGCAGTGACAGGAGCTGAGCTGGGATTCTCTCTCACCTTGGTTTGTTTGTATTTGCAGAGATACAAGGCAGCGAGGCATCGTGCCACAACTGCCTACCCCGAGGCTCCTTTGCATTCCCAGGGCTCCAGCTCCCAATTGCTGGATGATCCAAAACAGCCTCTTGCTACAACAGCACATACCAGCAAGAAGATGAATGATGATCGTGGGATAGATAAGGAGGGCACAGAGCTGTCAGCCCTGCAAGAACAAACTTCAAGGTCTCTGGAGGGTAAGGGTGAGCTGGCCACCTCTGGGCCAGAGGGCAAGAGCCTGGACAGTGTGACTGATGATGTGTGTGGTATCATGGTTGTAGAAGAAGAAAGTCTACAGGAAGAGAGCAAGTCCACTGCCACTAGTGCCGACTGCCTGTTCTCTGAGGAGAGCCACACTGAAGGGGAGTCACTGGGATATGAGGAAGAAGCCAACACAGCCAGGCAGAGGGCAGGCACAGATGACGACCAGGATCCAGGGAGTGGAGGAGGCTTAGGACAGAACGAGGCAGCAGACGTGGGCCAGGAGGCAGCAGCAGAGCCTTCCTCCCTCGCCAAAGGTGAGACAGCCGGTCTCACCTCTGCTGGGTGCAGACGCTCTTCCAGGCGCAAACCCAGATAGAGTGGCCTTAAAGGAGAGCCCTTTACATATGATATTTGCTGGAAATGTTTATTTTCTGAGTCTTTTAATAGAGCAAAACCTTCAACTTTACTGCTGTTTTTATTTTAAGAATAAATAAGCCTGGCTTTAGCGTGTCTAATACAGGATAGTGTTGGTTATTACTTGTACAGTCGGGATACAGCAGTTATGTGGGAAGACTGAGGCTTGGATTGTTGAACCTGAAAGAAGATGGTAATGGGATTTCCACAGGGGACAGACTTCATGGAGTGATGGATGCAAACTTAAGAATTCTTTGTAGTTCCTCTCATTTCCTTTCCAGGCAGAGAAAATGTTTATCTCTTGGGAGACTCTGCCGAATTCTGCTTCTCAGAACACTTTCCTTTCAAAGACACACACTGTTGGACAAGCAGTCTTGGACAAGTCCAAAGCTAGGCAAGAACATGCACCTTGGTCCTTCATTAATACTACAAGGCTTAATCCAATCTGTTCTCATAGTGGAGACTCTCAGGAACAAATTTTGTTTCAAACTGATTTTAATAAAACAGATTTCTTTTAAATAACCTCTTTAACTTTCCAAAAAACTCCTTTAACTCTACATAAGTAGAACAGTAAGACTTGCTTCAAAAGTGCTGGCTCTAGGACATACTGACAAGATCACAAGTTACAGACCAGACCTCTCGTGCCTTGTCAGAACATACAGGGAGGACTCTGCTCTCTCTTGCTGATGCTGTGCTGGGGGCTAACCAGGCTGCTCTGCCTCCCTCTGCACCTGTCCTTAATGGCAGCTGAAGGAGTGGGGCAGCTCCCAGTCACAATGGTCAGAAACATCACCCTGGTAGCTTGTCTTATCTGCCTGGAATGGAGTGGAAGTGTCCAGGGATCTGGAACCACATGCCAGTATTTCATACATTGCAGTTAATGTGACTAAGGGAGAAGCTGTAGCTTAAAGGCAGCAGCTGGCCTAGGCCCTCCATCTCCAGGGCTATCACCAGTTACACTTAGGGACAAGCCTGGAGTCAGGACAGCCCCTTGCCTACTGTGCTTTCTGAGGGAAGGGGCTGGAGTCATAATATTCCTTGCTTGGATTTAAGGAAAAGAGAGCAGAGATAATTTTTCCACTTTGTGAAAGAGGGCCTGCCTGCAAACTGCCTGCATGGCCTCAGGTTTCCTACAGCCAGCTTTAACCAAGTGCGAGTGCCAGCCTCATGTTGGGGAGCAGAAAGAACCAGCTCTCCTACACCCACCTTCGTGCTTCTGCACCCGTCTCACAGCTAAAGGAAAACAGAACATGGAGATGAATGGCAGGATACAAACACAGAAAGGAACAAGTAACAGACACGAGGCACCTCTGCTATTCAAGTTTTACATTAAATTGGTGACCAGTAACTGTCCCCTTAGCAACACCAGCTGAGAGTGTGTGGTCAGACTCTAGGCAGGAGGCTGGGATCCCTGCACATCAGCTCCCATGCTCAGCTGCTTGCTCTGCTGCTGGAACTCCAGCCGGGTCTGGCGGTTGGACTCCAGCAGTTCCTTCAAGCAGATGTGTAGGTGATCATTCTTCTCCTCCAGGTGATCCAAGCAGGAGTTGATCTGGTCCAGCATGGAGTTTATTGCTGCATATTCTAAAAGCAAGGGAAATGAGAGACTGAACAATGTAAGTACACTGTCACTGCAGTCAGAGCAGGCAGCGAGAGCTCTGGCAAAACATGCCCACAGCATTTTGGCTGTGCCTTATTTGCCCCTGAGTGGGTGAAGTAAAATGCAACTGAATCCTGCATGTGCTCTGTTCCCTGATTAAATGAGGCCAGTGGGAAGCTGGAACACTGGTAACAAGATCTAAGGCAAGATACCTGGGCAGTCCAAACCCACTGTGGGCACATCTGACAGCCTCGGATCTCACACACAGACAGCCAACCACAGGCTGAGTGCTGACTGCCAACAGTACCAGATAAATCCCAAAGACAAGTCAGTCTTTTTAGCTGCCTTTGGAATCATCTTTCCTGATAGTACAGGCATTTTGTCAGCATGTTGCAGTGTTTATTTTCTGTGAATTATCTGGATAAGGCTTCCAAGCTGGGATGTGCTTCACTAGGGCCTGGCTGGAGTCAGGCTGCCATAAGAGTGCAGCCGTCATGGCTGTGGCAGGAGGAGGGCATGAGCCCAAAGGTGCTGGTAGTGGCACCGTTATTTCCACAGGAAGGTAAGTGTTGGGCACAGAGTTCAGCCACAGGATTTTCATGCTCTAATAAGCATGAAAGTACTATTTGAGTACTTCAGATTAAACCTAGACTCACTGCAGATGATCCTGGCAGTTGGTTCTCTAGGTACAGTTTCTTACTCACAGCTTGTTTCAAGTGCAGCAGTTTGCCTCAGTCCAATGGCATTTCACAGTGGTGTGTGTTAGCACTCTTACTCAGCTGAAGAGTGCTGTGCTACTGCATGAAGGACTTGCTTTTGGATTGCTCCAAGCAATACGCACACAATCCTGAAGAGTAACAAAAACCCAGACTGAAAAAACGGACAAGATAAACTGCTGAGGTTATTCGGGAACCCTGGGGGGCTGCAGGGGACCCCAGATGGAGCCAATCCCATGTTCCTTTCTGAAGCTGCACAGCTGGGTGAGTGCAGGGAGGCAGAGGTGGGGCTGTGACCTGTGGGCTGATGCTCGTGAGGATCGTGGGCTGCAGGACAGGGAAGGATGCCTGTGTGGGTGGGCTGAGCCCACAGCTCAGGGGCTGGGGCTGGCTCCTCTCCCCCCAGCTCCTCGGAGCCCAGTGTGACTGACACACACAGTGCCTGCAACGCTGGGCTGAGCTGAAGGACATGGAGAGAGGAGGGAGGAGAGGATGCGCTCTGGGCACCCTACGAGGGTCAGGCTGTGCCGAAATTCCCCAGACCAGCTGTGCCCCTCTCAGCTGCCCCTCTGCCAGGCTGTCCTGGTGCCCCAGCACACCAGGTCCAGACACTGCCATTTCAAGCAGCTTTAAAATAACTGTGTATGTTTCAACATTGAAGTCATTTGCATTATTAATAGCTATGAAGTTTCATTATAAAAAATAATTATCCTCCTTTTTTTATAACCAGTTTGGAGCTGTTCAGAGTGTTGCAGCCTTTAATTCTTTGGAGAATTGTGTAATGTTGCATTTGAGCTCATTAATAAAAGTTTGGCCTTGCAGGTATACACAGAGGTGGCATTATGAGCGAGAGCACTGATGCTGTTCTTGCATATGAAAATCAATCCCACAAACACATGCTTTCCAAAAAGGTGGCAGTTATCAGTATTTTTCAAACTATCAGCATTTTTCAAGGTATGTGAGTTACAGCTCTTCAATTTGATGCATCATATTCCAGTGAAATGGTGACCAGATCCCAAGCAGACATGGTAACTACTTCTGGCAAGAGACATTCATCAACTTGGCAAGAAGTCTGTAATCACAGCAGAAGCTTAATTTTCTCAGTGCCTAAAACTCAAATGAAGGTTATATAATTTGTGCAGCTTTGGGAAATGAAAAAAATTTAACTATTTAAAAATAAGCTGTTAAAACCTTTTATTTGATTGTTTTCTGTTAGTTGCAAGCTTGGTGGATTTTTGTGGAAGCATAACCACATCCCTATTGGAAATACTGAGCAGGAGTATGCCAGTTGCATTAACTCTTGTACATTCTTACAAGAATAGTTGACAAAAATCAGGTTTCCTACTTTAGACGAAGGAAAAGATCCACAGCCTCAGCTCCACTAGACCAGGAAATAGCTGCAGCCTTTTATGACCAGCTACTGCACACAAAGCCCAGTTAATTACAAGCTGAAAAAGTTAGGATATATATCCAATTTAGTGACTTTCTGCATCACATCCAATGTGTCTCTTAGCGCTTCAAAAAATGTGAAATGCCAATCACTGTGATGATGCAAAGCAGTGACCATTCTTGGGGTGTTTCAGGGCAGAAACGATCGTCCTCTCACTGCAGCTAGATCCCAGACACAACTCCTAGAATCACCTGTCTGGGTCACATCTGGGAACAGAATGTTTTGGGAAAGAGCAGACCCCAACTCCACCATTTTCAACAGAAGAGTAGCAAAGTGCTTACTCTGAAACAATTCCAGTTTTAAGAGTGACCTCTATGTCCACATTACTGCTCTGCTGTCGTCTCACTTTCTCCATGGGCTGGTTCTAACCGGACAGGGCACTATCAGAAACTTCATACCCAGGCACTGCAGATTCCATTTTTCCATGCATGACTACTTCCAGATCTGCCCACGAGATCTGCCCCGTGGTTTCGAAACCTGAACATTCGCTTTCCTGACATCCGCACCCCGAACGCCAGCAAAGGCAGAAAATAATTTTTTCACAAGAAAAAAAACCCACCCCAGGGCAACCCGTAGGAGCTCGGTGCCCCATGGCTGGGTGGGAATCAAACCCCGCAGCCCCACTGCGGTGCAGCGGGTGCATCGCTGGCGTTGGGCACCGCTCCCTGCAGAACATCTTGGCATACCTGGGTACACCTGGACACATCCGGACACACCTGCGCTCTGCCACCCGCAGCTCAGAGGACCAGGCCAGGCCATCCTGCCCCGCGGGATCCCCTCCGAGACGGCGGCCCCGCTCTCCCCCACGCACCTTCCTCCTCGAAGGTGTCCCCGCCGTCGTCGCCGTCGTCGCCGGTGCCGCCGCCCAGCACGTGCGGGTCTCCGTTGGGCCCCGACATCCCGCCGCGCCCGCCCGCACCCC
>VWPU01009822.1:0-45041 GCA_013398955.1 Callaeas wilsoni | reverse complement strand
CCCTGCCCCAGGGACCCCCCTGCTCCTGGGCCTCCCCTGCCTCAGGGCCCCGGGGCTGTCGCCGAGCCCGGCGCGAGGTGGGTGCCGCCCGAGCAGCGGGCAAGCGATAGGGATGGCGGCTCCAGTGAGGCTGGGACCGTGAGACATTTGCTGGAGCAAAGCCAGCTCTGTGTCCCAGAGGGAAGCATCATGTACAGTGTAGTATTTCCACTGATTACCATTGCACCATGCCTTCCTTTTAATGTTTCATGCACGTTTTCTGTTTAAGTTGACGGTGCCTCCAAAGAAAGCAGATTTTTCTACTAAATTTTTCACGTGCATCTTCCAGAGAACAGTAGGATTTCAGCTCTGAGGCTCATTGGTGTGATGGTGACATTTCTTTGATACAGAGACATGTATTTCAGTTCTTTCTTCCCAGTTTGTTTTATACTCTCTTATGGACACACTTTTGAACAGGGAAGTGGAGCCTGATGATTCGTGCTGAATCCTCAAGTATGTAACTAGTTCCATTTGTTCACTTGTCTTTCAGACCTTCTGTACACACTGTGAAGTGAGAAGGACCCTCCAAAGTCAAATGTCCACGCTCCACTTGTTCCTGATAAAGTGGTAGGTGTTGGCCAAAGACAGCTCGCTTGTTCACCTTGTCTTTTTCTGCATACACGTGGGTAGAAACTCTGTCTCAGTCCTAAGCTGCTCCCTTAAAACAGCAAAACATAAAGCAGAGAAAGAAGTTTTATCTACAGCAGGACAACACAGGCAGTAGACATGATTGCTGGCCTATGGTGATTCTCCAACAGCAGCCTAGAAATACCCAGCTTCATGTTCTGAGTAATTTCCTAAATCGTGTGTCAGTATTTTTAATAGACCATCTCCAAATGCTGTTAACTACAGCTTATATGTGTTACTTAGATCCAATAAAATAACTGGACAGCTGCTGGGTTGTTGTTCAAGCAGAGCTGTCATTTCACACGGTGCCTCCTTACTTACCTTGGGATGTACTTACACTACAGATCAACGTAGCATGCTTAGGCTAAAACGAAATATCTAGCGACATCGAAGCGGCCAATAAATCCATGCTGATTCTTCATACAGAATTAGCAGAGTTTAACTTCCTAGCTAAGCCCTTAGCTAGTTAGCCCATGCTTAGCTTCCTACTGCATTTGCTCACCTGCTGTCAGTATTCCCCTTAGCTAGTTTAAAACCAGCTAGGGCATGTCTGTGGGGGTTGCAGTCACACCTTCAGACTGCAGTGATTGATAGCTGCACAGGATGCATACAGGTAGAATGCCAGAGGAAAACAGACTTGGTGCAACTGCACAATGAATTGGATTTTAAACAGAGTCCTCCTGAAGCTATGCATGTGACCGAGGCTGCAAGGCAGATATTCTGAACTCAAACTTCATTGCTGTGCAGCAAGGAGAAAAGCTCTGAGCAGCTTTCCAAAAATGGAGTCAAGGAGCGTTTTTTGAAGAATGTTGCTGGATAGCTCTTACTCCATTATCTCAAATAAAAATTCTTATATCTACATGGAAACAAAAAAATATTTGTCTCCCTCTCTGTAGAGAGACATGCACACAGAGCTGGCAACATTGCTTGTCATCAGTGAGACCCTTGCAACAATATGGCTGTGGTAACAGTTCAGGCCAGATGAAGTCAACAGGCGTCCTGTCACTAAAGTTGTCACCTCACAGGTGTAATGGTGCACATGGGTGTGGTGGCAGACTCCAGCTTGCATAAAACATGTTTTAAAATCAATCAGCAAGTGCATAGTGTGCAATTCCAAACCCTGCATCCTTGAATTCTTAATCCATAGCTTCACAAATTGGGATGGACAGAGGTTATGATACTATTAGTTCTTAGGGTACTCCAAACTCTCAAAAGTTGAACTCCTTTTGAAGAGAAATGGAACAAAAATGCAATTTCATGCACAGCAAGCAGCAACTCGTAGGGTGCCTAGACCTTCATCAGTTGACACTGTCTTACATTCTGGTGAGTACTTGAAATGTCACCTGTACGCATTTGAGTTAGCACCTGCTGAAATCAAAGGGGCAATTCACAACTGAGTTCTGATTTCAGTCTTTATGGAAGCTCAAGCCAACAGAGCTACATCACTTATACTTCAGTCATGATTGCAAAGTTGTATTGGCAACCATAAATTTAGCAATTTAAGGCATATCTACCCAGGAAAATTAGTCCTTAAAAGGAAGGGTGTAGATGTTTAATGTGATCATTTTTGTATGCTAGCTCCCTTTGAGTTATTTTTAACAAATGCTAAAATTGTTCCAGTATAAAATAATGTAACTTTACTCTGCAAGTGGAATATGTTACTTAATTTCTAGAGCACTAGAAATAGGAAGGAGTTACATGGGGTAATGTGCTAGAAGTTCACATTGCTGCACATTCACAGTTACTGCACACTAACTTCTTTATGTAACAAATCGTTAGACCTTTTGGTTTTAAGTATAAGTTTAGCACTGGAAAACAGCCAGAAGACAAATCTGTGCATCTGCTGCTAGTCTGGTATGCTCCACATCTTGAGAAGAACCATCTAACTAGCTGACATCATTAGCATACGTATGCCGCCTTCTTTCCCCATCCCAAATGTGCAGTCCTGTAAATCATAGCAGGCTGGAATTCTGATCTCTTTAAGGCTGTTTGAAGTGGCTAAATTACAGCCTCTCTTCTTTGTGTCCCCACAAATGCTAGGTGAAGGCACCAGTGTTCTGAAGCATGGCTACTGGACTGATTCATTTCCCGGCCTGCAGTTTGTGCTTCGAGGGTGAAGATCCAGTGGCTGCGTTTATTGGTCGAAGGTGGAGGGCTCAGCAGCGCCTGGAGGCTCTTCAGCAGCTTGCTGTGTAAGTGTTCTATGGATGGATAATTTAAAATGAACATACAAACAAAACCAACAAAAACCCATGCACACTGAAGTGGAGACGACTGCAATTTGCTCCTACTTATATTTCCCTTGAAATTAAGAGATTGCAGCTGTTGTGGAGTATGGTTACCCATCTGTTTCTTACAGGGTGGATGTTGCACATTCCTTCATCCCTGTGCTATCTGCTTTGCAGTGGTTGCCATGAAAAAGAAGAGAGTTATTTCAATCTCTTACAGATCAGATGAGTTACGAAGACTTCAGTGACTCATGTGTGTTACTTCAGTGGGAGCACTTTCATTTTAGTCCCGTGCGATTGCAGCTGGTTAGGTTGCTTTTGCTGCTCTCTCCAGGGTCCTTGGGGCCTGAACCAGGGCACCACATCTTTAGTGCAGGAGTTTCTTAGTTGAGCTTTCTCCTGGCATCACACTTTGGGTTCTGATTCAGAAAATATTAAAAAAAAAAGTTTATGTATTTTGCCACACCACAGGTTTTTTTAAGTCCTCTTGTAGCTGTATTCAAGGCTGGAGGCGTCAGCCTAGGTTTTTGTTTTCAAAGGTTCTTTCTGCTTTAAACAACTAACTTTAGACCATGGGCTTTTCAGATGGTGCTTGCTTTGGGGTTGCTGGTAACTGAGTTTTACCACGTGCCAGACAATAATCAAAGATGCTCAAGAATGATACAGCGGATTTCACACCTGGTTTTGTTCAGTTTCAAAGGCATATTCTTCTCACTTATATAATAAAAAAAAAAAAAAAGGAAATTTGGAGTATTTTTTTTCTTAATACTATTTTCAGTGTTTCAAATTGTCTCCAGCACATGAAAACCTCAGTGGCTTCTTGCATTTTCCTGCAATGCTCTAACAACTTGACACCTGCGGTGCTTTAAAATTGATTTACATTTCAACAACGTGTATTTGCAAAATGTCTTGCAATTAACAAAAAACGAGAGATACGTTCCCTCTGTTTCAACCTGCACTGATTGACACTGCTGCAGATACGGAAGACAGAATGTTTCCCAGCTGTCTTCTCAGTAGTTGTATTGCCTCTGCAAGGTTACTGGGAATAAAAGCTCATTTATTTCAGCACAGTCAGCAAATATAAGTCAAGGACATGCAAGAGGCAGGATCTGTGGAATAAAAAGGGCTATTTCCCTGGGTTCCCATTGTGCCTATAACTATACCATAATAGGATGAACGGCTTATGCTAATAAAGTTAGATCATAAGAATAAGTGCCCACCTGTGCTGAATGAAACACAAATCCATCTGGATGGAGCAACAGTCTGATATGTAAAGAGTCAGCTAGTGGAACTAGCCATCAGCTCAATTAACTCATTTGAATTACAAACACAACTTCACAATAATAGGTTGATTAGTGCTGAGCAAGTATATCAGGTTACGACATTGCATCTCAAAATATTCCCTTCTCTTTTCTTACGTGATGAGACTGAAAGCCTTGGGCAGAGATGACTTTAAACTTACCTCGGCAGTAAATTGTGTGTCACGGGAGGTTAATGAAGCATCTTGCTCTAAGCTTTCCTGTAGCAGGTAGCCATACTGTGCCTCCTCAGATTCCACAGCACAGTTTGCAGGAATTAAATAAGGGCTTGGAAGACAACTGATCTCAGCACGTAATCCTCTGTTCTGATCCCAGCTATTGAGCAATGTTATGTATTGTTAATTGTGTCTCTGTAAATGTACCTTTGCAGTTAAAATTAGGCATCAGCAACCAACCTCAGCACCCACAAGCCCCTACATCTGAGGTCAGAATTCTTACAAGTTGCCAAAAACGGTCTTATAGAAAACCTGGCCTTCAGGACTCGCCATATATATAGCTCAAAGGAATAAAATCATCATAGCATGGCCTGGGGTGGAAGAGACCCTTAAAGATCATGTAGTTCCAATTCCCTTGCCATGGGCAGGGACACCTTTCACTCAGAGCTCCATCCAACCTGGTCCCAAACACTTCCAGGGATGGGGCATCCACAACTTTTCAGAGAAGAACTTCTATTTTTTGTCTTTAACAACTGTGCAGGCTGAGAAGAGTAAGACTGGAGTATAAAGCAGTTGTGAAATCAAATAGCAATCCTGATGAACAGCTTTCAAATTACTCGGTTCTACCCATTATCTCACCAACTGCCTTAATGAGGTTTTCCACATGATCCTCCAAAGCCTTAAAGAAAACTCTTTAAGATGTTATAGTGAAAAATTTAAACAGTCTGCCTACTTTAAATTCAAAATGGGGAAAATAAATGAAGGGTGTTCTTGGAAAAGATGTGGTTGCTCCAGCATAGATTTTGAAACATTCCCACGATTGTCCTAATTTTTCTCCTTTACTGGAGAATTCAAATTGAAATTGCTAATTTTAAATTTTTGAATATTTGCTCAAAATCTCTTTACCTACTTTTCAAAGGTAGAAAGTGGAAGTCTCCCCCTTTGCTCATTCTGCTCCTTTACACATATTTTCTGTAATGGAAAGTGTTGCACTCTTAAGAAAATAAGCTTGCTCCTCCCCCTTCCAATAAAAGTAGTTTCCTTTACAAAGTCAAGCATGTACAAGTGGTCAATCCTTTTCATAACAAGCGCATAAGGAAGTTTTAATAAAGGCAGTAAAGACCATTTCTTTACCACACATAGTGGGAAATAGGCATAAAGTGTCAAACTGTTTTCCTACGTAGATAAATATGAAAAAAAACCAAAATAGAATTGCTTGTATAAGTGTGAGGGTGGGGGGAATTTAGAATGTGCATGTTGGATAGTGCAACCAGAGGGGAGAGAGAGAAAAAAAAAAAGGGCATAAGGAAAAAAGATCAGAACTGCTCTGAATGTACTTCTTAAATGATATCCTGTATTTTGGCTTTCAGAGGTCAGTCTTCTCTTCAGATACCTCAGATTGTGTATGAAGATCCTGAAGTTGATGGAAGGAATCGCTACAAATATTTTGCACAGTAAGGAATGAACTGATTTGAAACAGGGTTTAGCTTGTTTCTCTCTGTTTAAAGAGCACCTAAGTAAAGGCCAGAGCATTATTTTTTCTGTATTTTCTGTCAGTTCTTTGTTCACTGATATGGAAAATTTTAACAGTAACCAGATCTTAAAACATAAGGTCTTTTAAAATTCGCACTATCACAGAATTTTCAGATATGAGTTACCATATAAGCAAATATACCAGACATTCTGTATTTAAGAAAGCTTTGGGCTGTAGATCATCCTGTGCAAAAGAAGATGATATTTACAAAGCCATTGAGGTTCTCCAGACCTCTAGAAAGGTGTTTTCTTAAGAAGGAACCTTTTAACTCCCAGTTCCTGCCAGGAGCAGAAAGGGAGCAAAGGGAAGCCTTGATTAACTTTTCATCAATGTCTCCTGCTGCAGGACTGCTCTGCTACTTCCAGAAAGACACTGCAGGTCAGCACTGGGCTCAAGATCTGAACCAACAGCTACCATATAAACAATATTGACTTAGTCACATACACTTTGAATTGCATTCACTATTTTACTCAGCAGCTATTGGCCACTATGTCCACTTTAAATATAAAAAATTTGCCGAGTTTAATAAATTGAAGTCTATTATGGCTCCCTTATCAACAGTTTTAAAAGAACAAAGACGATGTTATCTTCTGCAATATGAAGTTAAGCTTCAAAGTCTCTCAAAGGCTAAGAGAAATCAACAGAGAACTGCAATATGCAAACTATAAGAATGCCTAGGAAGGAATTATTAATGTCGTTGAGCCCATATCACTTTCAAGATACCTCATGAAGTATTGCAAAAAAGGAAACAATAAAATTAGATAAGTCCAAACCAGCTTATCAGCTGATTGTAGGAATGAATTTCAGGATTTCAAGCAGTTATTAAAAAAACCCGTAACTCTTTCAAAAACTTGAAGTGAAAAAATTAAATGAATTCGTGAAACATACCCAAAATGTTGGGAGGACACTCAAAACTAACTTTAATAATTGTCTTGTTTTGCAATTCCACTTTCTGCTTTGACATAAGAATAACAGTCCTACCGGTGAAACTTTCTCTGTTACTCCTCAACTATGAAAGAGTTCTTTAATATTCGGGCACAATTCTGAAACATGCAACTACAGAACCACAGTTGCTGAAAATCAGTATAACTCCACTGAATTTAGTGGACTGCAGTTTTTCTAAATCATAATGATCTTTTAGGCTCATCCTTCTTGTCTTACTTTCATTCTCTCTTTTCAGACCTCTCAGCTCTTCTAATAAGCTGCCTCCAGCAGGTGTTCCAGATGTTGCTTATACAAAGACAGAGTAAGTAGTGACTTGTGGAAAATTACTGTTGTAATGGGTTACATCTCACCAGAAAAAGATCAGGAAACTGTTTAGCTGCTGACCACTATTTTTCATAATGAACCAACAGGAAAAGCTTGTTAAGAGGTAAGGTGCTGCTCTCATTGTTGAGAATTCTAGAGGAAACAGGTGATTGACTGTTTCAGAATTTGCTTGCGGTAAATAGTGCTTTGTGCATAAAAGATGTGCCTTTAGTGTCTTAAGACTGTGAGGCTTGAAACAGAAAGCTAAGTATCTCTGAATTCTAGAAGAGATACCATTGCAAAGAAGGTTGCAGTAGAGCAATATTGTTGGAAAATCTTCTGGTATTTTATTACAATCTCTGTGATAGATGCAATACTTCTCAGAGGTGTAGAGCATCCATGATGTGTAGTCTAATGTGGTTTTCAGCGAGTATCAAATTTTGAGGTCACATAATAAAATTAAGTTCCTAGTAGAGTCAGTGGAAGTTGCACTTCCTTATATCAGAGTTAAATTTTTATGCTGGAATTGTTGGAAAGAGAAATAGGTAAACTAAATTGAAGCAGTCCTACTTCACGTTACTTCAACCGTTTTGTGTCCATTAAAGGCAATGCTTTAGAATGGATACGTAGGGAAGATTTGTATGTAATAACCATGAGAGCTGAAACTAGAACATTTCTGGATTATTTACTTAAGGAAGGTGTTTCAGACTCAGCGTAGCCTCAGTCTGCTTTTACTAAAGATAACGGAGTTAACATCAATGGGAGTAATGTTAAGATAAATCAAAACACATTTAAGACTCTCACATGTTTCTGGTTTGTTTGCTCAGAGGTTTTTTTAATGAATGTGACCAATCTTCTTCCATCTTGCACCTGTTTTTAGGACAGAGCCGCATGTCCAGTCAGCTGCAGGAGACAGCCAGGTCTTTGGCCTCATGTTCCGAACTCTGGGGACACAGACAGATTACAGGGATGGTGAAGCACAGACAGATCCCTATTCCCCTGAATATATAGTTCGCAGTGGCTCGGTCCCTGAAATTCTGACACTTGCTACACTCACTTGGGGTGAGTTGTGAAACTAAGATAAATTACAATAATCATGTCACCACTTTAGCAGGAAGTTCTTTTCTTTTCAATGTCAGGTTTCAGGTCTGTTGCCAGCTTTGGCGGTCCTTTTCCGTGTGCATTTGGGGCAATTATTTTATCTGTTTTTAAAGTAAGTATGATATTTCCCTACCCAATGGTGCTGTTCTGGAGCATTTCATGAAGAGTTTTGAAAATCATTCAATATAAAAAGGTCATGTTTTACAAAAATTAACTAGGAGCAGTTTTTCCATTTACCCACTGTTCTTCAGCTGCTCTGAGTTGAATATTGTTTAAAAAAAAATGGTATGAGGACTGCTGCCCCAGAATATACCTGTGAGCCTCATCTCCCAGTGTCTCACCTGTAACAATGATGGACACTGCACATGCCAAAGAAAGTACTCATTCTCAGAAAATATCTTCCTAGAAAAGCTTTTCTCCCTTTGCAGCCTGCAGTAGAAGAATGAAGTGCCAGTGTTAATGTCCACTGAACTGTAGCAAATGCAGGTCCTACCATGCCTCATACTGTAGAATCTCACTGGCCCTAGAAGTATTTACTTCTGGCTTTTGACAGTTCTGCTTGTGTTTAACACGTGGGCCTGTGCCCATCCAGCCCTCTCATAGTTTTTGGTGGTGGCTGTTTGGGGGATTTGCCAATCTCCTAAAGAGCTAATGCTTCTTGTCTCTGTAAGGTCGGGGGCTGCCAGCAGGACAAGCCGAGATGGAGATTATTGACCGCATCCGGGAAAAACTTGCTTGGGAAGCAGCTCTGCCACCTATGGACAGTCCCTCAAATACTGCAAAGAGGTTGAAGATGATGGAGGCTATGGAAAGGAAGGAGTGGGCTTATAGAGAAGAGGAAATAGATAAGTAGGAGTCCAATTCTACTCTTTTATTTCTTTTTAATTATTGGCTGAATAGAGGAGGAGCAAGAAGGTTTAGAGCATTGGCTGAAGGGTACAATAAGCCTTTTATTTCTGTGAAAATACCCTGATTTTGGGAAGGGATGTTTTTCTTAAATTTAATCTACAGATCTGCTACCACAATACATATTACCAGTGCTTAACTCCCTTTTTAAAATGAAAGATTGAATATGAGATATGCAGTATGAGCTATTTGTAAAGGTATGTAGGATTTGATGGTGACAGCATTGCACAGAACACTGCTGAGTACACTCAATACTACCTGACCTTTTCTTTCCTCGCAGGTTGCAGAAGGTTCAAATGGAAGTCTTTAAGAAGCTGCTGCGGAGGCGAGAGGAGAATCAGAATGAGCTGGATGCCAAGCGCTTGTACAACCACTGGCAAAATCATCAGAAGGCTAAAGAAGAGAAAATAAAAAAGATTCAGCATGACTGTGCATTGAGTAAGTCTGAAAGACAGGAAGAGAGGGGTATGAGACAGTTTTCAGACAAGCCACTTCTATTTTCACAAGGTTACCATCTATTCAAAACAAAATAGGTTGCATCCACAATATCGATACGCATGGCCAGCATTTGGTCTCTCATGTTTTTATTTTATCTAGCAAAAGCTCTTGTGAATTTACAAAGATACGGCTTTTATAGAACTATTTGTATCAACTGTCTCACATTTGTATTTCCTTTTCAGTGCTCAGGAAACTGATAGCTAAGAGGAAGAATTTGATGGGAAAGCTGGAGAGGCGAGATATCATCAAAGAGTATAATGACTTTTCATCACCAGTATATGCTCCTTTGTCTCGAATTGGTTTTTTCCCAGACAACAATTCTGACTACTATGCGGTAAAAAACTTCTATCTTAACACCTTTGCAGGTAAGGCATTTTGGAAGACTTCGTTGTGGGAGATACTGACTTGAGATATTAACAAAATCCAAGTTTCTCTCCCCATCACTCCACTATTTAATCACTGTTTGTATTAAAATCCTTGTATGTATTATAATCTTTCTTCGTATTATAATCTTAGGATTGTGTGAACTGGAAGAATCTGTCCAGCATTCTGTCTCCCGGCTGAAGATTAAAGCTCCAAAACCTAAATGCACTATCACTAAGACTGGCTTTATTAAAAGGTCAGGAAGGCTGGAGGCAGTCCTGGAACAAGTTCACCAGGTAGGAAGCTGCATCCAGCAGCACGTCAGTTCCTCCTAGATTCAAACTGCTCATAAATGCAATTGGGAAGATGTGTAAGCTTCTTCCCAATTTCCTATGCTAAATTCTTACTCTGTAAAACAACTCGAAGGACAGAATGGATCTAATATGCAGACTCTTGTAAGCTTGACCGGTACTGCTCTGATACTCAGCCCATCAGTACTCTCACTCCTGCTTCTGCTCCAATCCTATAGAAAACAAGCACAGCTGCTTCTGTCTTCCTACAGATCAGGTATTTGGATTGGAACATATTATATGAATTTGAAATTTTCACCCTTTTCTCATTCTCATTTCTCTGTTTTATAATACACTACTGGCTACACTGTCAAGCTTCCAATAATTAGAGAAAGCAAATCTGGATTCATATTCTGAAAATTTTGTACATTATTTAAAAAGTACATTTTAAGTACATATTGTAAAAAGATCCACAGCAAAGCATGATTAAAATGACCCCGCTCATAAAATCAGGTCATCATGGGGGATGCATATCACTGTTGTTCCCTAAGAACAGCATCTGATTTGCAAACATGCTAATAGCATTTTGCATATCTTAATTTATCACAACTGTTCATGCAGATGAGGTGTCCATATATGCAATTAACCACCAAGGAAAGAAGTGCCTCATTTGCATCTGCAATCACAATATTTGTAAATTACATGTACTTTTAAGTACACATCTTGTGATGCTGTTGAGGGTTACCTTCATGTAAAATCAGGAGTGTTCTTGGCTGGCTGCTGTATCTTTGGAAAATAGTGACTCTAATTTGTAAAGCTTGGCAAGTTTCACTTGTATTTATTTTATATATATATGTATGTGTATATAGCTCTTTTGGTTTAGTGTAATTTAATAATAATTTCAAAGGAGACATTAACGTGCTATTGCTGAATTTTAAATTGAAATCTTGCTCTGAAAAATCAATTGTATAATCTCAAATTTAAATTCTGCTGGATCTTGTAAAAGATGTAATATTGCATCTCATTATTACCCAGAAAGAAAATTTTCAAAGAAAATCTTGAGTGCTACAGGAATTGTTCAAGAGTAAGGACAAAACTCATAGTTTTAAAGACATAGAAGTATTGAAGGGGTTTGAGTTTGGGTGGGTTTGCATAAAATTCAAGAAGCGATTGTGTAATCTGCATGATAACATGGTTCTCACTGTCAGCAGAATGTTAGTCCAAGCTTTCAGAGCTGAATTCCAATCACAGCAATTGTATTCTGTTCGCTTAAAATACTTCTCATGGTTTGAAAGACCGTGGTGAAGTGTCCAAACTGTAGCCACAGAGAAGTGTGAGCAGCCATATGTTGGCTTCTCACACAATAATGTCTCTTCAAAGAAAAACTGGTGGACAAAGGAAGATGGAATGCAGAACAAATGCAGACAATTCTGCACATTTTCCTTCTTAAATCAGTGTAGATCACTTGGTCTGCATTGATTTATAGCAACTGAGAGGCTAACATAAGTAATACTCATTTCCCCACCACAAAAAGGCAAAATGTGTATTCCTTTAAAATCACAAACCATTTCCTTTGCAGGCAAAAATTATAAAATAGATCCATTATGCAAAATTCAACTGCTGCTTTTAGATATACAGAAATAGACACCAGTCTGGTCAGCCCAGACAGGCAGAAAGTACTGACCCTGTGAAACACCCAGACTGCCTCAGCCACTGTTAGATTTAAACAAACTTTCTGTTCAGAGAATCAAGAAATGACTGCCCTAATTAGCTGTTGAGCTCTGTGGTGCTGTTCCCGCTCACTTCTCCCATCAGAGGCTTTTGCTTCTGAAGTTTGGTGGTTATAGAATGTTCTGGCTTAGCAGAGCCTTGCTGACAGGTCCACCTCATACTCTACTGGAGCTGTCAAAAACAGAGCAGTAAAGCAGAGTACTTGCATTAACAGAATTTAGGAGAATCCTCCCTGAGAGGATGGCTCGCTGACCACTTGGAATAAGCAGTCCCAGTTATGCCAACAAACCTCCCATCACACACAGTATTAAAGAAGTTTAAAGCAGGTAATTAGGGATCATCTTACAAGGGCACTGTGTTGCTTTGCCTTATTTCTACAGCTGAGTAGCCAGACCATTTTTGTATTCTAAAGCGCTTTTTTAGTGCTTTCCTAGCACACTTAATCTATAAATTCTCTCCCATAATCCTAGAAATAAAGTGGAATCCTAGAAAATTCAGAGAGTACATGGAGATCTAGCTCTAGAATGAGTTTTTTAAATTTTCCCTGGATTATCTGGAAGCAAGTGACAAATATAGGAGGAATGCTAGATTTTGGCCTCAGAAGTAATTAGTTCTAATAAAGGAAGCTTCCAAGGCTTGCTTCTCTGGCCAAATATGAGGAAAGATGGATGAGTTCTCCTCATTATATTCCTTTTTTTTGCCATATTGAGGGTATTCCTAAGTTTAAAGTTCGTTAGAAGGGATAAGCAATAATCCAAGTAACTACAAAAAGGATCTATGTCCTCCTAAGAATGAGAGCTGTTTCTTTCAGACATTAAATTAAGCCTAAAAGAAGTGATTTTAGAGGCAGACTTTTTGAGGACCATCCTGAAACCTTTTGCAGAAGTATTATGTACACTCAGTAGTCTTTGAATAATTCTCTAAAATAAGAAAACGTGGCAGAAACAGGAGTGACCCAAAATTTGCAGTAAAACCAACAATCTTTATCTTAAGCCTGATCAGTAAAAGGACAAAGAAAGATATTCCCCAGCCAGCACAGATAACAGAGCTTTAAGAAATGCAAGTGAACCATTATATAGAGAGCCTTGTATGAAAATCCAAGGCATTAAGGACATAACATACCAATACAGATAACTACTGCAGGGAATAAATGCAGCTAGGTAAGTGAATACATCAAGGAGTGGAGGAGGTGGTAGAAGACATCCCAGTGCAGAACAATACATGCCTTTAGGCAGACCCTCTGTGCTCTGGTGACTCCAGAGGGGTGAAGTGTTAGGTTGTTTCAAAGTGTTGGGTCAAGATGAGGTCAGAACCAGGAACTTCTCACCTCAGCATTAAGTGCAATTCTCACCGTGTCTGTTTTCCTTCATCCGGTTGCTGGAAAGATGCAGAGAAGTAGAGGGGCCAAGAATGTCTCTGGAGAAAATCTCTGCCAACTTCAAAGTGTACGAAAGGCTGTTTAAGCAGTTATTTCTTCGAGAACAGATCTCCACACAGTGTTAGTTGGCTCATGCTCAGTCAGACAGGCTCTGAGAGCTTTTATGTCAGTCTTGATCAGCCAAGATGCAGCAGCCACGCTGCACTGCTGAGCAGGTTGGCTGCCTGTCCTCCATGATCCTACCTGAAAGGAGGCTGTAGCCAGGTGGAGGTTGGCCTCTTCTCCCAGGCAGCCAGCAACAGGACAAGAGGACATAGTCTTAAACTGCACCAGGGGAGGTTTAGATTGGAATTAGGAGGAATTTCTTCATAGAAAAGGTGATTAGACATTGGAATGGGCTGCTCAGGGAGGTGGTGGAGTCATGGTCCCTGGAGGTGTTCAAGGGAAGACTGGACATGAAAAGAAAGACAGACTCAGTGCCATGGTCATGGTTTGGTCATAGGTTGGACTTGATGATCTCAAATGTCTTTTCCCACTTCATTGATTCTGTGATTCTGTAATCCCACCTTTATCATTTGTGAGCAAAAAGGAAGAAAGAGAACCATGACTGTATACTTTGTGCTGTACATGAAAATCAAATATACCTTGTGGAAAGGAGAGGATCACAGAGGGATCTAAGGGAAGAATCTAAAGAATGGATTAAATGATTTCTTTGAATGGAGAGTTGCTTCTTAAGCCACTATCCTGTCAAGAGTTCTGCTTCTCTCAGAAGCTGGCTAAGGAGCCAAGGTGTATGGTGAAAAGCATGAGTGCCATTTGCTGTTCACTGCATTTGCCAGGAGAATGGAAAAGAGATTAATTATGTTCTTTCATTGTCCAGTCTAACCAGATCCTACCTTGACTCTGAACCTACTACCTGAATAAAGAAATGTCATCTGTATCAGGAAAATTGGAGTATGATATGTAGGCAGTAACATTTGGCGTATGTTGCTCAGAAATTTAGCACTTTTATCTTTTTAAGTCAAGTATTTTTGTAGTGATTCTTGAGCCCTGTTGTCCCTGTTTCCAAAAATCAGAACTTATTAAGTTAGGCAGAACCAGTTAAGGCAAAACCCCTGTATTTTCTTTTTCTTTTCTTACGTTAAACTCTTAAAATAATTTAAAGCATCAGATTAGAGAAAGCAAATGGTAAGCATTTTTTTTACTTATTAAAGATAGCCAAGCAGGCACTAGATAGTGCTGACATGAAAACATCAAACCACTTCTAAGAACTGCAATATATCTCAAATCTACATTAATAAGGATTCCCTCTTGTCCAAATTGCTCATAGATTTTTCTGTCTTTAAAAGTTGTTATTCTGGTTATATCTTGTTATTCTGGTTAGCAGGAAACATTTTTAGAGGCCACAGTTTTGTTAGAAAAAATTCTATGAATGCGACATTGTACTAATAAACATAGTAGCCATTGTTTTCAAAAGAGTCACAACTACAGCAGATTTTTCTTTCTGCTTCCCTTGCCCTGCCATGCAAATCTCCTTATAAATCATGGCCAGCACTGTTCTAATCTTCATGCTAGAGAGGTCTAAAGTCTTCACAGACAAAACACAGTTCAGAAAATCTCTCAGCATTCTTGAGCTATAACCATTTCACATGGCTGAAAAGCAGTTTATAGGCTCTGATTCTTGCATTATTAACATGGACCGTTTAAGAAGCTTTCAGTAATAAGTATTTTGTCCCCTCCACCTAGAAACCTCTCTCCTTTTCTGGAACAATTCATTATCCTGACCTGAAAGATCAGATCCTACATGCAGGAAGGGTTTTTGTACAATGACTACTGGAGTTTCAAAACTTCATTAATTTTACAATTAAATTCTGTGCAAATGCCACCAGTTTCCTGTTATTGGAGAGATAAATTCAGCATGAGCTTTTTTCTAAAGTTTTTCTTCCATTTACCTCCCTAGTGAAATACTGTATTTGAACATTTGAAAGAGAGAGAGTGAAAAAAGGAAAAGGCACGTTTTCCCTTGCTGGAATATGATCTTTCCATAATAAAGGCTAAAGATCCAACCCATACAGTAGTGGGATTATAGTTTTGAACGAGCTTTAAGTGCATATACTCCTTTCCCTTTCTTTGTGAGCCAAAGTGTGATGTCCTACAGCGGGCAAGCATTGCCAGGCAGTAGGAAATGCTTATCTGAATATCTAGTTCTAAGGGGCTGGCAGTGGGAAATTGGCAGGACTTGAGCTTTTTAAACAGTTTGAACATTTCTTGAAAGAGCTGAGGCTGTGGTGGCACTTCCACTGTAGTCTGCTGACAAGGTGTGGCATCTGCCACCAAACAGCTGCAAGCAAGATAAACCCCACACTTCATGGGCTTTTGGATTTTCTTGGTAGAAGGAGGTTTTTGGACAAGACATTTTCCCTTTTGTCCCCAGTCCACTTGTACAGTTGCTGTGGGTGCCACTGGGCTGCTGGGCAGTTGTAGATGAGCAGAGCAGAGTTCCAAAACATATTTTTCTAGGAAGGAGTCATTTGGTTCGATCCTGTGCCGTAATAGCCTATCATACAAAGACATTTCACTGAGGAAGGGCCACAGAACAGTGACAATACACTCTTCAAGTGACCCCTTCACAAAATCTCCTGACTGCATAACATTTCTAACCCACAGTAACAAGCCTTATCTATAGTTAAAGGCAAAGAGTTATACCATTCTTAGGAAAAAATCAATTATTTGAGAGTTAGAGATGGAGTTCATACCAATTTTAGATTAATTTTAGGTGACTCACAAGGGCTGATGACATTAGTAAATACAGGAAAATAACTCCTGCTTCCTTCTTACATATGATTTTGACATTCCCATCACTATCTTCTGACCAACCAATAGCCTCATCTACTGACCATGCTCAGTTTTTCACTTGATGTGCAGTAAGAAATAGAAGCCACAAGCCTGCAAATCTTTCAGCTCCTTGTAGTCAGTGTGGTCAGCAACAGTCAGCATCTAGAGGACTGGCCTTGTTATGTTGTTCTATCTACTCATGTTCTTATTAAATTGGATGTCTTTTGCAGGCACTACTGGAGAAGAAGAGTGAAGAGAAGGAGCCAAAGAAGCCTCTCCCTGTCCGTGAAAAAGTAGAAACCCCTGTTCCTAAGCCACCCACTTTAATCCTGGAAAAACCATCAATTGTAAGTGAGCTGGCTTTAGCACTTTTTTCCCTGTTGATCCCTGATTGTTTCCTACACAGTTGTTAAAGGAATGTCCAGAGAATGAAAGAAGGGAGATTTATGTTTTTTATGTGCATCCATGTTAAAAATAGCCATCGTTACTTCTTAAGACTTTCTTAGTCTCTCTTTATTCTGTAAGGATACTAGCAGCCAAAGATTTGAAAATAATTTACAGTATCTGTTGGCCAAATCCTTAAGTAGACTTTATTTTATAAAGACATAAATTAGTAGACACGTTATTCCCCTGTTCTTGGGGAACAAAAAGTCATCACTTTCATCATTATTATTATTATTATCATCATCATCATCATCACTATTATTCAGTAGCTTCCAACCTTCTGATCTGACAGCACTATCATAATCCAGTGAGGCAATTAAGTTTAGACTTACTGAAGTCAGAGAGACTTTGAATGCTTAGCACTGAGCATGCACTTCATTAATTTTATGGAGTGAAGCTGTTGTCATCATGCAGGATGCAGTGTTTGATGAGCATGCACCCGTTCACAGATAATGATTCTCCTGCAGAGATTGAAATAGCAGTAATGATGTGTCATGGGGGATGTGATATGCTGTAGGAAAAAATTACTTTTTAGGGGAGCTGCAACTTCCTTTCTTTTCTTAAAGTAACATACTTAAGAGCTGGTTGCCCCAGTGGACTGTTTTGTCTTCTAACTAACACCATTTTCATGATGTACTAAGAATCAGATAGAATTACCATTTAAACTTGTGAATTTAAGAGTCACACAACCATGAAAGTGAAGAGAGAAAGTCTTATTAAATCATCCATGCTGCTGTGTTCCTTTATGCAGTATGATATCCTATGTTTTATACAGTCTATTTTAAGATGACTGGAACAAGAACTTCTTATCTGCTTGGGGAGAGCTTTCTCCGGCTTTGCCAACTTCTAAGCATTGGATAGTGTATTTCAGTGGTGGATTTACACTGTTTAGGTTTACCAGTTTGGCAGATTTTTAAGTACTTTGAGGTAACATGTAAAGAAATCAGAAAATTTTTTCTACCACTTGTAGTCATTCTTGAGAGTGTTTACAGATTATAGTTGGGGTTATTTAAAAACTTCCAACACAGTAGAATTCCACCTTCATGAATTCTGTCAACATTTGGTTTCTTTTCAAGAATCTTTATGTGTGAACAGATCAAAGATGGAACACTCCAGTGAAGCTCCATCTGTAAAATCAGGCCACTTGAGCCACTGAAGAGCAGCACTAACATCTCCTGCCTTGCCAAATCCAAGTAAGGTTTCTCCTACCAGGTGGCAGTGAGGAGCAGTAAAAACAAGGCTCTTCTCTGTTGTTAATGCTTCTCTTCCTGCCACGCACCCATACGAGTACCAACTGCTAAGTGCTTCCCACTGGAGCTGAGGATCTCGGAAAGAAACTGTGCCGGAAGAAAGTGGAGAGAACGGAGACGCTACCTCAAGCACCCTCAGCTTCTCTCCCCCAGTCTTTTCTAATGGACTTAAGAGCCACAACAAGCTCACAGAGCACCTCTGAATTCCTCCATTAGTTTATGACTTTCTTACAGCCTCCTCTAGTTTGCAGCCATCTCCTAGATTCTTCTATATCCTTAATTTTTCTTTTTTTTCTGCAGGGCATGATAGGCTTTTCATCTCCCCTCATTCTCCTGCTGGTCTGTAGCAGGCAGATGGACAAGCTGATGGTTACACTTGCTAAGGCATCGTTTGCAGCATTCAAAAACAGAAGTACAGAAAAATTCTCCTCATAAAAATTCAAACCTAATCTTAGTTAATATCACACCAAGCGGTTTGGCTTACCAGTATGTGTGCCATCACCATTTCCAAAACTGTCCTGAAGGGATTTCGCACTGTAGCCAGGTGATGTGGTAGAGTTTAGCTCTCTAGGACTGGAAATTCATCCTTTCTTTCCAGAGAAGAAGAACATACCAAATCACAAGTCCTCTCGCTAATTCTTCTTTGCTCCTCCTGGGTGCTGGTTTGGAAAGGCAGGAATGCTTCCTTTTGCGTTTGGAAAACTCAATCTTCAACACCTAAGGAAAAACAGATAACTAAGATTCAAGCCCACACAACTTCTCTCATCCCACACTCTTCCCTGTTTTTCCAGCACTTCTTAAATACCACATGTCAATGCAGACCTCATAGGTTCTTTATTAAAAAACCTTGCTTCCAATTTTAAGATTTCTTTTTCTTTCCCAGGCACCCAATAGACTTTTTCCTTTTCCTTCTGTCAACTCCAAACTAGAAGACCCCTCACCTAGAAAAAATGTTGCCATCTGTCCTTCGTCTACTTCCTCTATTTAAAATAAGCCCTTTTTGTTTTTTACTTTCTGTGGTCGTGTTCCCGTTCCCACCATGCTCCATCATTTTTCCAAGTTGGTATCAATCACACAATGCTAGGCCAGTAAAGTTCTCAAAGAGACAAATCGCAATGGACTGTGGTTAATTTTACTTCCTGACTATCACTTTCTGAGTCTTAAATTTACTGAGTTACTCTAGATCACCACTGGAGTAAATATCAAAAGAAAAATTGTATATGTTCCCTTTTAATTTAAAACGCTTTTTCATGGTTAGCAGTTCTCTTGGACATATTCTATCCCCTCAGTCTCTTGACCTGTTAAATTAATGTAGCTGATGCTCATTTTGCAAACTTAGATTCAGTCAAGCTACAAATCGTACTTAAAATGCATACAGTAATTTTCTCCATCATCTCCTTATCATTAGGTTCTCATCTCTAAAGACCCTCTAAAATCTCAAATAGAATCTAATTAGACAACCTTTCTTCCCCGTCCCTTGTAAAACATGGAAGTACATGTTACTCTGACTCACCTTCCTTTCCCTAGAAATTAGAAGAATAGTGTTCAGAAACAACCAAGAAAAGACAGGATATGAGTTAGACTGTTTAATAGTTAGACAGATAATCTACAGAAATCCCAGTCTCCAAAGAAATAATTAATTGTTGTGTGGATATTTGCTGTGTTTTGGCAGGAGGAAGAGGAAATAGACCTGGCAGTGATCTGTCTGCAGCAGTTGCTCCGAGGCAGGGCTCTTCAAAACATGGTATTCTGTCTCTTTGTTTATGTCAGTCTTCAGAATGATGGTGGGAATGACTGATTGCAAAGGGTGTTTGCAATCTTTCTCCCACAGCACTAACCAGGGGTAGTGAGGCTCTTCATAGCAGAATTACTCAAATGGCAAATTCTAGGCTAGATCCGGACCATGAGGACATTTTGCCATGATTATGCCAAGATCCCGGGCACAAGAAACCTCCCACATCCCAGCAGGACAGCTTGTGTTTCATACCATCTTTCTGGTTTCCTCTGGTGGTGAGCTGCACTCCAGATGAGGAGCAACTGAAGCCTACCCGCGTGATGTGCAGGACCCATCATTCTGCTTTCAGGGGAACAGAAGGGGGTCTAACTAAAAATTAATTCAGTAGCCATGCCTCGTGGGCTTTATATTAAACAAGTCTGTCACTTGTGATCTGACCAGTCCAGAAGGTTTGTTTTCATGCCCACAGAGAGTACAATTGATACTCTCTTTTGCAGTAACTATTTAATGTTTTAAAGTGTTCCCATGCGGGACCCTGAGCTTTAGCAAACAATACAATACTTTGAAAGTGGCTTGAGGTGGAATATAGACTTCCCAAGTATTCTCCAGTTCTGTGATGATCTGTGAGAAGGATGTTTGAGGCCACTGAAGGATTGTTGACTTTCAGAGCATGAAAGGTCCCACCATTTTAGGAATCTTCTTCCAGCTACTGCTGGATCAGAAATAAATTACTCAGTTGGAGAATGACATGAGCGGGGTTGAGTGATCTTTTGTTGCTCTTGGAAGTCCAGTTGGAAGAGAGTGGGACTGAAAATAAAACCATGTCAGGGAGGGCTGGGCCACATAACCCCATAACAGGGATGGCAGCAGTTTCAGCAACCTCCCCACCAATTTATGGCTTTGGGCTGTTGCTGGGCTCCCTCAAAATGAAGGAGATGTTGAAACACTTTGAAGCTTTGACATTGAGGCTGATACAGCAGGGTATCCGGAAGACTGTTAAGGTGGTGTTGTTCTACATTCCAGTGGTTTGAGTTCTGGGTAAAGCCAAACAGAATAATAATTTAAAAAAAAAAAAAAAGTAGCAAGGGATTATCTATACTCCACAGCAGAAGGTCTCACCTTTCATCTTCTATGCAGAAGGGTTTAGGCAAGATGTACCTGACAGCTGTAGCGTTTGCCTAAATGCAACCACAGATTTGTTACAGAGAACTAGGTCTTGGTAACAGCTGACCTTGCAACTTGGAGAAAAGGGGGGTGGAGCTCTGCTGGCAAAAATATGTTGCTCTGTATTCTCCATTCAATATGCTCAGTTGTTTACCTTTGTTTTAAAGATGTTTGAAGGGAAGGAGAAGCGCCTGGATCTGATCCGAGAGCTGCGCACCACTCACGCGCTCCAGGAGGATGGGCAGCTGCTCCTGAAGGCACAGAAGCAAATGACACTGTCTTTACAGCGGCAGCATGACTCACAAATGCACCAGGTTTGCTTGCATAGATGGGAAGGTTGATTCACAGCTCTGTCCTGACCAGACACTCTATGCTTGCAGTACCACAACACTTTCGCATTTAATTTTTTATGTTTTCTGTTATCCACAGAAGGCACCCCAATAGCAATAAAGCTCTCCTAGCACAGGCCAAGCACTGAATGCCTGAGGGGCTAAAATTGCTCTCTCATTGCTCTGGAGGCTCTGGGGAATCTCAGAAACAGACTGAGACACCCTGACCACAGCTGCTATGCAGGCTGTGTTTGCTTTGTTTGCAGACAGAGCACTTATTTATATTTACAGGGCTTTGAACAAACTACAGTGCCAGATGACCCTCAGTTTTCCCACATTTCAATCCATTTGACTGGTACTATGACCTGCCATCACAATACATGCTTGTCACTCACATCTGTCAGATGTTTTACTGAGGGTTTGTTATTGCTCTGTCATTTCCCTGTCCCTTTTCTAGCTTGGCACCCTCTCAGGTTCCTCTTCAGGCATAAAACCTCACAAAAGAAGCCAAAGCCAACTTACTTTGTAAATCCTACTGGGCTCAAAACTTCTAGAACCTTAGCAATGGTGTCATATAGAGGTACTTGCCACTGTATGCAGAGCAGAGAAATTTTGGGCTCCATTCTCTGCCAAGGATCCAGTGAGAGCCAGGGATGCAAATTCCTGTCCTGTTTCCTTACAGTGCCACAACCTTCCAGAGCAAAGTGAATGAAATGGCAGATGCTGGTCTGGAGTGGATCATAAAGAAATTTTGTCCAGAGCTCACTACATTTCAGAGAATACAGTATCTACCACATTCCTGCAAGTTTTCTTGTAGTTTTTACTACTCTGCTGTTTTTTCAATGACCAGATGTGAGGCAATTCTGCAGCTTCCATATTACAATAACAGCATCCACTGGCCAGTTGACCTGGTGGAGATGAAGCCAGACCACTATTTCCTGCTGGCTGGGCAACAACAAAATTTCCCCTTAGATCTCAGTAAAAATTGAACCAGGTGACTGCGTTTTATCATTTACCATTTAGCATTTCCAGATACTCCCTCATGCACTGGAAACCCAGGTGTGAAATGCAGGAATACAGAATTTTTCTACTGAGGAATTAAGAGAGAAGTAAAAGCCTTAGGCATTAGAAACTTGCAGTGCTCCTTTTCTTCTGGAAGCCCAGGTGAGAGCGAAGGAGAAAGCAGTTCAAACACCGTAATGACATTCATAGAGAAGGAGAGAGAGCAAATGGTAAAGATATTGACCTCTGATCTGGAGAGCCACTATCTCCCTCTGCTGGTATCGGCCTCCTCTACTATCACTTTTTTGTTTTTTACTGTCTCTGAAGGTTCAAAGTCCAAGGCTCAGGTTTTTAAACATTTTGAACGTCAAAACTCTCTGGAATGCATATGCAGGAGTTTTCTATGTGTGTGGCTATTTCAGAAAGTCACTGATGACTCTCAGTTCTGTAGGGTTTGGTGGTCAGGGGTTGTTTTCAGGTTTTCGACCATTTTAGTATGAAAGAAATGCTTCCTGCCGAAAGAGGATGGAAACTCCACATAAAACGGTCAGAGATGAGGAGCTGAAAATTTTCAACTCATAGATAACAGAAATTTAACACAAGAGCGTTCCTGAGTTGTTTTTCTCCATTTCACACCAGTTTTATATACAGCACCTGGAGCAATGAAGAGGAGGGAGCACTTTAGTTCCGTGTTATCCCTCCCTGTGGGGTGGTGCAGTTACTGCATCACCATCTTCCCTTCGAAACACCTGTGGGCTAAGTGCTGTCACTTCTAGATGTGTGCAACACTGACAATCCCACTTTCTTTGAAACACTGCCTGGGCAAATGGCACAGCTGTGTAAGAAAGCTGATTTATTATAACTTGTCTGGGATATTTCAGCTCCACTTCGACTTTTATGTTTAGGTCTATTCTGTAATTGCCTGTTTATTTCAACAGAACACAGCATCGCAGCCAGTTCCAGACATTCCCTCCTGCCAAGGCCTGTGGCTTCAGAGTCCATTCTGGAGATAATGAACTCCCTGTAGATCTTGTCCCTTTCTGCAGTGCAATCACACATAGCCAGCCCATAAAACGTGATGTGCTTGGAACAAGGATTGAATGGCACAGTAATGCCGAACACCTGGAATCTTGTCTCAACTCTGTCACAGACTTTCTGGTTTTCCATTACCCAGAATTTTGAGGTCTCATTTGCACTTCTGCAAACTTAATATAATTACTATCAATTTGAATTTGTCAGCAGTTAGTACAGTTGTACAATTTTAGGTTCAGTGCCTAAAGCTGCAGGTACTCATGGTTGCACTGTGCAGAAACCACTCAGAGCATGCCACAGTTGCAGAGTGCCAAACTCCAGGGACTGTCCCACAGCTGGTCTGAGTGGATGCTGCAGAGCTGTCCCACATGCCTGTGGTAGTCCTGGGACTTCGTACAACGTTCCTGGGGTTTGTAACACAATTCTTTGCATTTCTCTTTTGAAAGCTGTCAGCACTGGAAAGAGACTTGGCCACAGTAGAAGGAAGAACACTGGCAAACATGCTCGATTTTCTGTCCAAAGAGCTGGTGAGGCTGCAAGAAGAACGGAAGATCCATGCTTTGGTCATGCTGGCTGAGAGGCAGAGGCGGATGCGGGAAGCAGAGGAGAGCGGACGTCGGCAGCTGGAAGAGAGCCGGCGGCAGGAAGAAGATGAGATTTTCAGACAGGCAAGAGAGGGAGACTGCTGGGACTGTAGGCAGTTTGTAGGAACTGCCTCCTTGTGGGAAGATCCAGATGGATGGGAGCTGCGTCAGCACTGGCTTTGGTGATGGCTAGTTTTAAAAGCGAGGGGGAAAGCTTAGTGAAGAGAGGGTGATTCCTTCCTGAGAGAGTGATGCCCATTAAACTAAGGATGATTTGAATATCCCAACAGACAGTCCTGTTAGGCTGGTCATGAATGGGTGTAGGTTTCTAAATTTCTACAACAAACACCTATGGGGAACACGTGTACCTAGGTCATCTCTAGGAATAATGTTTTGGCAGCACTTGGTCTGCCCAGCAGAACTATTAGGTGCTTTCCCAGGAATGATGCCTTTAAGCAAGGGTTTGGAAAGATTTTGCCCCTCTGGGCCCAAGTGGACTGCAAATAACAAGAGGTACAACATTTATTTTAAGTAACGATAATAGATAAAATAACCTTGAAATCAAGAAAAAAAAAACTGAATTACCATATTCTGTAACTGTTCTATAGTAGTATTCCTATTTCCTTGGTCTTGACTGCATGAAGCATATTTCTCCCCGTTGAAAGGCATGCGTAGGAGTCTAATTGACTAAACCAATAATTTTCAAACTTTGTGGGAGGTAGTTAATACCAAAAGGGTCTGGCATCATGTTTATTTTTTAAAAAAAATTTAGTTTCTCCTCTCTTCTGTATTTCTAAGTGGTAAGCAGGTAAGGTCAAGGAGCTATAAGCTTATGCCCTTCGGGTTAGCAGAAGGAAAACACTCATTTCTAGAATCTCAGCTCCACAATCACTGTAAGGAAACCAATAATTTTGTCTTGGTTTTTGACTGGCTTGATGGAACCTTTTCCTTCAGGGTTTGCTTGAATGAAAGCTGATTTATTTCTGAAGTCAATACCCAGGATTATTACGTGGCAATTGTTGCTCAGGGGACCATGAGAACTGAGGGAGCAACTCCATTGCATTCACAGGACTAACCTGCTGCACCAGAATTGGATCTGTGAATAGGTTTTCTTTCACCCCTGGTTCCTTCCTGCACTTGTTTCTGTTCAGTCAGTTCTCAGAAAGAATTACTAGAAAATGCATTTTTACAGAAAGCATCTCTGAGAACAAATCTGAGGTTGGCCTACCTGAAACAAAGTCTTGTGAAAATCTGTTGTTCGCGCTTGTCTGGAAATCTTCCACTATGCTCCTGGCACAGCAATAGGCAGAGGAACAATATCTTGGTGTTTTGTTCTAGGTGGTGAATGTTCAGGACAGAACTATTGACACCTACTTGGAAGATGTTATCTTGAGTAGCATGGAGAGGACAGCTGAGGAGCAAGCCAGGGAAGAGGTTCAGAAAAGGGCTGTCGAAATCAACGACATTGCTTACGAAATGGAAAGTCGGTAGGTTATTAAGCAGCACACGAGGGGCTGTTCACAGCAGTTTGGAACCTGCCTGACCGTGTGCATCTGTGGCTGTGTGCATCATCCAAGACATGGGAAGGGCAGAGCAATGCTGCTCATGGTCGCTTCATTAGTGTGGCTGCTGTATGGGAACCGCACTGGTCCTACCTGCTACACGCATATAAATCCATCAGAGCCTTATTTCCATACAGCTCGTGCCAGGTTCCCTTTGCAAATCACTTGTGCGATCTGTGAATCACCCTTTTTAGATTTCTCCACACTAGTGTGAGGCTGTGACTGAGCTTTAAGTGAATCTGGGAACTGCCTGAAGCAATACCCATTCATACCGATCTTTTCATTTATTTACACTACTATGGAAAATCCATTTGAAAGAGATCCTAAAAGATACAGCTATACACAGCCTTTCATTCTGGGGTGGCTGTTCTTTAAGGAACTGCCAATTTCCATGGAGGTCACTCATATTGATGGCTGCCTGACAAGGCACTTTGAGTAAAGTAAGTTGTTGAGAACACCACAGTCTTGTGTTTGGCTGGGGCACCAGCAGTGAATACTTTTTAGGACCTGCCAAACCCCCAGTTCAGTTTCTATGCTCTGTTTTTGGAACTGAGCCATAAAAATCCCAATGACACAGTGACTCTCCTATGGTACAGCAGCTGTGGATTTTGTATCTAGATGAATACAAGCAGAATGTTGGAATCCTTGGGGAGAATGAAGCGTAGATAATGCATGCAGCCCCTGGGCCAACTGGGAACCCACCAAGCACTGGCATGGAAAAGAGCATGGGGGCCAGCCAAGTGCAGAGTCACAAAAGGGAAGAATTTAGCAAACTCAGCAATGGGCCAAAGACTACACTGACAAAGACACAAATCCTCAGCGATATCTGTGTGTCTAACTCAGTTTGTCATGAGAGGGACCTGAGCTTCTAAGTACCTTTGAGGATAAGGAATGTAAGGTGATCCTGCTTTCCAATGCACGGTTGAACACACTGGCAGTGCAAAGGGGAATAGTCACACTGTCACCTATTTATAGGGTAAGGAGAGACCCAGCTGACAACTACTGCCATGACAATACACTCCCTTGGAAAGAGTGAGGATATTTACAAGGCAGACCTGTTTTTGTAGAGGTAGTCTGGAGAGAAAATTAAAATACCAATACCTCTGTGCATCTGTCCTGTAGTCGAACACGCCTACAGTCAGAAGAGATTGTAGCAGAGCTGGTTTATAATTTCCTGATCCCAGAAGCTGAGAAAAGCGCTATGAGAGAAAGAGGTAAGGAGTCCAGTAACTTTATTTTCTTTGTGAACCGGTTCACTCTCCTTATTCTAGCTCCCTGAAAGGAATGATGCAGCCAAGAGTTGTCTAAGTTCCCAGAGATTGCTTTTTTGCACTCTGCAGGTGGAAAGTTAAGCTCTTTCACCGTTTTTTCACCAGTTTCTCATGAGCTTTAGTCTTTTTAAATGGTGACCAAAATTCAGACCTGCTGTAGGATCTGGCCTGTGCTTTTGCCAAGAAAGGTTACATCAAATAATCCTTGAGGTCCCTTCCAATCGGGTTTTCTGTGATAAATTTGGTGTATCTGCAACAATAAAACTGCATGAAAAGAAGCAGCCCATTGCACATTCAAAAACAAACTTTAGAAGTCTTTAAGTAGAACAGCTGTGAATTGTGTATTTTATGACAATTTCTAAAACTGCAGAAGACTTTAACAAGCAAATTACGTAAATATGTCATATATAGAAGGAAGGTTATACACTTTCCTATGCTTCCCTCTCCTCCCCAGCTGCCTGAGAGCAAGAGAAAGTTTTAAGGTTGGCCGTGGTGGCATCATGTTGTAAGGAGATAATCTTGCAGTTGTAAAGGATGTTTCTGTTTAACAAAAATGGAACGGCATCTGTCAAAATACAGAGGGGAAGACACTGGAAACCTGTGTATTACATTAAGTAATGTCATGGATAAGTGGCTGTTCCTAACTGGGATGTTTCCTCTGACCAGCACAGGTGGAAGACTGTGGTGACTAAACCAGTCACCCACAGAGAGTGAATATGAGCTAAGCAAAGCAATTGCATCACAATAGAGCTTGAAGGGGTCCTTGCCGCAGTGCAATTCTCTGCCTTGAGAACAAAGGCACTTAGTTCATTGCCTCTTTTATTGCTTTGTGAATGAAAACACAAACCCTGAGTATGCATTTTGTGGTTTCTGATTTGTGCAAACTTTCTTCTTCCTGGCTTGTGCATTGCCACAACAAGAGTACCTGTTCTGCAGCTGGCAGTTCTGCATAAGCTTAAATCAGCTCCCTTCACTCCAGCACTGCTGCTGCCAGCCTTCCAGAGCGGGTGATGTAATTGTAGTCAGTGAAGCCTGCAGCTCAGGCACTAACACACACAGGTTAGCCTGTCTCAGGAAGGAGAACAGAAAGAAGACCTGGAGGTGGCTTAGGATTCTGGACATACTGAGGACATACATCAAGGCTCAAAATACGTACTGGGCTTAAATGCAACAGCAGCTACTGAACAAAGCACCTCAGGAACACTCCCAAACAACAGAAGAAAAAAATTTTCAGAATCTGTGATAGCTACAGTGAGTTTGCCTGGAAAGCAGAGGTAAACCCAATTAAAAATTAAAGTGGATGCTGGTGAAATAGAGCAGTAGGCAATTAAGTAAGAGAGCTCCCTCAAATGTGATCAGGAGAAATTTGTCACAATATTCTTATGACGGCAGAAATCAAAAATGTCAGGAAGAGACCTGGCTCATACTCTCTTCTGCTATTGCTGCATGGGGTGGAGGGGGCTCCATTCACTTAAGGCAGTTGAATTCTACCAGATGTACAGTGTGATGAACACACCCTGCTGAAAAACTCCTGCACAGTGATACTTTCAGGGAAGCAGAATCATTAACTATTCCATGGAAATCCGAAGGAAATAATATCAAAGAATGGCATTAGATCTCATAAACACATTAGTGTATTGCATTTCTGTGGAGGCTTTTAAAGCCTTCCCTATATTGAGCCAAATTATTCATTACGAAACTGTATTTTAGCAACCTGCCTTGAGCATTCACCTTCCTTGAAACTATGAGGAAGTGATCTAAGAGCACAGTTATCTGGCCTGTCAAAGGAGCAAATCCATTTGTAGAACAAAGATTTGAGGGCCTGCAAGTTCAGTCTTTGCCTACACTTTAGCTTCCTCTTAAACGCCTCTGTTTTACCATTACCTAGTTTGGGATTTTTTTTTTCCTCCTCATTCTGTTGCATTTTGATGCATAAAAGCAGGGATTATCCAATACTGGCTCACCCTGAAAAACCTCTGCACCTCGATTCTGAACTCTGCCTCAGTGGAAGTAGAAGTCACTGTGCTGATACAAAAACCCTCGCCTGGAAAAGGACAGTCACTCACCAATTTCAGCACGCTGTCCTTTAGATGGAATTCACTGTGGATGGAGAAAGGGACCGCAGCAGTTCCAGGGGAGTATTCCCAGTGTAGTTGATGCAAACTTGTTTGAAGCCAAAATGCCTTGGGTAGAGAAACCACTCCTGGGAATGAGAGCTGGCTGGTGAAGGTCCGCTTTTCAAACACAGCTGAGATCCAGTTGCATTCATTGTTGACAAAGTGGACCTGGGAGATGGATAAACATAAACAGGGTGGGTTGGTAACGCTGAGTGGCTGAGACAGGGACACCATGCAGGACATCAGTGCTGCAGACTCACAGTCTTAAGTGCAGCTCAGCCTTAAAACAGACCAAAGTAAGTCTTGGATTTCTGTAGGGAAGTGCCAGGATGAGAGCCACTGCTTGTTCCTGCAACATTCCTCACACCCTCCATAAGGCACACAGTATTTCAATCTGTGACTGAAATAAAAGAGAGAAAGAGGGAACAAAGAACAGTGAAGAGCAATAAAGAGAGCTGTAGGGTGAACGCTTAGGCTTGGGTAATTATTTCCCAGGAGGTGGGTTGGAAATACATACAAATGTCTTTGGATCAAAGGAGGCAATCCTGCAGAAGCTGAGGGGAGGTGATAAGGTAGGCAGGTGACTTCATGTGTCAATAGTGGCTCCGAGTCTTACTTTGAACTCAGTAAGAGTTTCTCAGTGCAGGTCAAATCCTGGCACAGGAGATGGCAGATTTCAGCTGGATTCTTCCAGAGGCTTGCTGCAATTAACAGACACTGAAGGAGAAGTTATTTTAAAGCTTGATAATATATCCTGGGCAGTTGTTCCCAAAGCTGGAAAGGAAAACACTTTGGCTGTACTTCCCAATGTGGGGGCCAGTCTTCAAAGTGAAATGCAAAGTTGGTTGCTGCTATTAGGTGGCAGTAGAACGCTTTCAGCCAAAGTTAGAAGGGCGTGATTTTTTTTTCCTCAGATAGACTTTCCCACAGCTGCAGGATTGCTAAAAGTTATTCTTCCTTTCTCCCCTACAGAGAACACTTTGCTGTATGTTTCCAAGTAAAAGCCTTACCTCTTTTTATGCAGTGAGACAGTCCCAAAGAAAACACATCTACGCTGCTCATGGCATCATCCACGGGGGCACAGAGAGGGTTCTGGCTGATCTGGCAGTGCATCAGGAGGCATCTGCCACCAAGAGAAAGGAGGATCCTCCTGCTGGGACAGCCAGCACAGCTCCGAGTGGGACAGCTGCTGGACCAAGTGCAGCTGACAGCACTGACCCTGCCACAGTTGCACATGAACTTGGACAAGGATTCCACGAGGATCCCACAGCCTCCTAGAGACAGAAGATGAATGAGGTGAGTTTCCCTTCCCCTCTGTGATTTGAGTTTGGAGCACGGCAAAGGAGAGGGAAGCACATTATATTTACTTTTTCAGGGCAACCTGAATGGAAAACCCTCTCTCTCCCTTGGGCTGTCCCTCCTGCTGCCTGCCAGCAGTGTTGTCCTGGAACCATTCTGTATACATTTTGGTGTGGCAGCTCCCTCCACTCCCTCCCCAGCTTGGTTTGGACTTCATAAGCTAATTTTTCTCTTCTGATTATTTAGAGAAGCTTGAGTGAGAAAGCAGTGTTAGCATTCCTTGTTTGTTTTCCTGGCACAGACCAATAAAAATCTGCACCTGGGCTTTTGGTGGTATTTCCTTGAATCAATAACATTAAATGAAAAAATACTCCATAAGTGGGAAATTTTGAGTTGAGACCATCCACAGACAAGCGTGTCCCACTGATTTCCTTAGTGGTGTAAGGCCAAGTGGCTTCCTGCATTAGCACTGCTACTAATAAAGCACTGGAGTTGAATAAAAACAGTAAGATTTTGCATCACCTTTTCACATCATTAGTCCTTGGAGAAAGAAAAGGTGCCCCTGACCTCAGCGGGGTGGCACAAATCTCGGTGATAGCAGGATGACACGGGCGTGGCCGGGCTGATGTGTTTTCCAGAAATGTTACTCTTCGGACTGACTGCTTCTTGCTTTTTATCCCTGCAAAGAACAATTCTGGAAAGAATCTTACTTTTCTTGGAGCAGTGTTAGTCACTCAGGCTCTCCAGCTCCGAGGGCTGCACAGAAAGGATGCAGGCTTTGCCGTGTGCTGGCTTTGCCGTGTTTGCAGGCATGGAGGTGCTCCAGCTCCCGATGTCGGGAAGCAGCGGGCTCAGACAGGCGCAGTGCATCTGTCACAGAGCTCAAGGCTTGCTCAGCTCTCCAGCACTCACGTGTCAGAATTCCCGAGGGCTGTGGCCTTAGCACATAAAGGGACATTTACACCAAGCACCACATTTTGGAGCGGCAGGCACAGCCACACCACCACACGCAAAATGTTCATTCATTGATGGCTGCAGCTTACACAGCCAACAGCAGTACTGGCCCTCAGTGCTAACGGGGTAACGGGGCTGATCTCTCCCTGCTTCCATCAGTTCTCCCTGTGGATCGTCTCTTCCTTGTGCTGGGTCTGTAAAGCTCAGGTGTGGTCCGGCTAATCCCGACCGTGGCGCTGCTCCTACAAAACACAAACCAGCAGCTGGTCCAAAATGGTGCTCATTAATGCATTGCTGGAAAAGTTCTGCATCGGGCCTTCATTTTGTGGTTTGGGCTGGAGCAGGGTACGGGGAAAGGAATTTACAGGGAGGGGAGAGGGAGGAGAAAGGAGTCTGGATATCCCTGTATTCCACTGGGGAGTAAATAACAGCTGGAGAGAGGAAAAAGAGCTGCACCAAACCACCACTGATCTCCAGGTCGCTGAACCAGGGGCACCAGGGGACTGCTGGGGTCAGCAGCCTCTGTAAGTGCTGCAACTTCTGGCAGGAGTCAGAGAGGGGTGACCAGTTTTGGTTAGGACTCTGTGAGGATGATCCCATTAGGGACTGGGAATTTGAGGCAATTCTCATGGTATTCGTAGCTAGTCAGTAAAAGGGAAGGTTGCAAATACAAAAATACAGAACGAAACACTCTCGACAGTGTGGGAGGAGAAGCTGTGCAGGGATCGGTTCTGTAGCCTCAGGCCACCTTGGACAAATTTAGCCTGGTTAAAAGGAGGGGGGATAACATGAATCACAAGATCCAGTGTAATAGGAGAGACATGGAAAACTTGATGCAGCAGAACAGTAGAACAGGAAGACCCATCCATTGAGGCGTTTGCTGTATTTATGAAGATGGTTTGTCAAAATAAGCATTCTCCATGTGGCTCATTGTACAATTCGATGTGGTTTTGAAAAGATAAGTATTCCAACAGGTGTGGGAATGGACAGAGGTTGCAGCACATTGGTCTTCTGTAGGGATACAGCTCTGCATGACAACGAGGGGGCAGGGGGCTCCAGATGCTGTGCACAGGCTGAGCTATGAATGTCTCAGCCTCTATTATGATTTAAGGGACACCGTCAGGGTAAAGCCATCTTTTCCACATGACATTGCCTAGCATGTAAACTGAAGGCCACAGCAGGATTCCTGCAGGAAACGCTGCTGTAGAAACTGCCTTCAACTGTCATGTGTTTTGGGGTTTTTTTTCTCAAGCTTTGCAGAATGTACTTTGAGAAAGAAAATGAGCACAGCGAGAGAGAATTGGGATCATAAATCAACAGCACAAGAATGCACCATTCCCTCTCCTAGCAGGAGACAGAACGACCCTGGGGAGGAGCCCATACCCGACACAAACAACAGCAGATGCCTCTGGGGCTGCACCAATACAATGGAAACACGGGGAAAATTCAGCTTGTCCTGCTTTTCTTTCACCAGCTGCCCACAGGGAGGGAGCCTGGCTGTGCCCCTCTGCTGGCTCCTGTCTCCCAGCAGGTGGGGGAGACAGGCTGAGCCAAATGGGCCTCTGGGGTCACCATGCCCTGAGAATGGTGAAAAATTGGTCTCTGCAGTAAATGAATGAATGCAAATTGTCCCAGGGCTTCCCTGCCGATATGGCTCCAGCGGTGTGCGAGGAGAAAATCCTATGGCACCAAGTACAGTTCAGCAGAAAGGACTTTGGGTCCTTCTTCACTGGACATGTACAGTGTCTGCATTTCTGTCAACAGAAAACCACACCAAACCCACACTCCCCCATCTCTGCTGCTTCCCTTAAAAGCAACATGACCATCACAAAAGTTGCTGCCATTGACCTGGGCATGGTGCTGTTGAGAGTTCCTGCCACTTTCTGAGCACAGCTCTTCCCTCTGCTCCTGGTCTTGCAAGTGCACAGGATTTGCCTCATTGGGCTCAATTCAACCCTCGCACAATTTTTTTTTAGGAGAGTGGGATTAACCCTACAAGTATGGTCTTCATATGTCCAAGGCCTTTAACAAGGCCCAGTTGCACTACTGCTGTCGATCTCCTCCAAGTCCTGTCTCCCTGCTTTCAGCAAAGTCCTGTTCATGCAACTTTTCCTGTGTTTCTATGATTGGTGAGTCAGTATCTCGCTGGCATCCACCAGCCTCCTCACCGCAGTGCCCTCCAGAGTCGGGCCTGGGCTTGGGTGGGGAGCTGTTGTTTCGTGTGCCTGCCTTCCACCCCACCAGAGAGGCAGGAATTGGTTTGAACATCTGCCAAAACTGCCAACTCCCCGAGACAGAATGTGTACACCTGGATCAGTAAATTCAATTTTCCCGAGACCACCCTGGACCAAGGCCCCCACCTCTCCTCCCAGCCACTGCCTGGAGCAGAACTGACAAGGAAAGAATCTCAACAGATGCTGTTTGCATGAGACAGAAAATCCCAGCAGGCCGAGGGGAAGGGTGTACGCTGAAACCCGTGGAGCAGGGCAGCTCCGGCTCTGCTCTGATCATATCATTCATTCCCTCTCATTCCTCCTTTTCTCCCACACACCGCGTCAACCTCACACACCTTCTCCTCCACTTCTGGCTGGAGTCAAGGCCACTTCTCTTGGCCTCCTCCCACGTGCCACATCCCAGTCTTTCTAGTAGCACTCGGAAGGGATGTCCTATTCCCATTTCCTTCCTGCATGGCTGCTTACCTGTATCCACATGTGCAGCCTGGCTCAGCGCACCATCCCCAACGGACCTGAGAACTGTGGCTGCTCCTGCCAGCACTCACTGTTGCAGCTGCCCACTGCTGTGCAGTGGCTTGGACCCACTGCACAGCCCGGCCAGATGAGATTTATCCCGCCCAGTTCCCCCAAGGGGGAGCTTGCATGGCAGCCTGCACTCCTGGCCCATCCTGGAGCTCCTCAGGCAGTGCTGGGGGTGTTGGTCCTTGGCCTTGAGGAGCGGGCGGGAATGTGCGGTGCCCCTGCGGTGCCGATTGCAGTGAGATAAAGGTGGTAGAGACTTAAAAGCTGCATTTGCTGCTCTCTGCCTGGGTTGCTGCAGGATTGATCCTAAGAATCTCTCTTTAGTTTGTTACTGAGCCAGAAATAGCCTCTTGCAAACACTGTGTTGGTTCCTTACCTGTTGAATTGAAGCCTCTCTCCGCCTGCCAACATAATTTTTCTGCCTCCAGCCAAATGCAAACCATTTCTTTCATTGCTGCATGGGCCCCAAATCTCTTGTCTCCATCAGAAACAGCTTCTGTTGACCAACCTGTTCCTAGGCCTGGTGCTATGAAACAAAAATCTTAAAAGAGGTGTAACTGAGATGGTCCAAAGAGTCCCCAGCAGTCCCTTTTCCCAAGGCTGCTAACATACGGCAGCATTCCAAACAACATCAGTGATCTCCTTGAGTAAAAATGCTCTCAAACCACCTGGGGTTTCCAGTAAGCATCATCTTCCTCCTGAGCACTCTGGCCTTGGTTACAGGATTTGGTTATGGGAATGAGCTGCAGAAGGGAGGAGGAGGGCACAGTTGCTGTTGTGCCAGAGGAAACAATCATAGAATTGTTTAGGTTGGAGAGGACCTCTAAAGTCACTAAGTCCAACCATTAACCCAGCACTGCCAAGTCCACCACTAAACCACGTCCCCAAGTGCCACATCTTTTAAATATCTCCAAGCATGGTGAGTGACTCCACCACTTCCCTGGGCAGCCTGTTCCAGGGCTTGACAACCCTTTCCATGAAGAATTTTTTTCCTACTATCCAATGTAAACCTCTCCTGGTACAACCTGAGGCCATTTCCTCTTGTCCTGTTGCTTGTTACCTGGGAGAAGAGACCGACCCCCGCCTGGCTGCAGCCTGCTTTTGGGGAGTTGTGGAGGGTGATAACGGGGATCTGGTGAGAGGCGGATGAGTGCCCTTTGCTTCCTCTCAAGCTCCCGTGCTGTTCCCACCACACACCTGACCCTGCCTCCCTCCCTGCAGCCCCATCTCCCTCTGACAGGACGTGCCACACATTCCTCTGTCAGCAGCAGGTGTCTGAGCCTGTGACTGCTCAGCACTTGGAGGTGAGGTAAAGCACAGGGAGATCAAGCAGCCAGTGACAATGAACTGTCCTGTTCTAACTCCTGGATTCCACCAGTTTTTAGAAACTTTGCTTAGGGGAAAAAAATACCAACCAAAAAGCCCAAACCCCTCAATCTCTCTGCTTAGCAGTCCATTTCATTTTGAGTCCCCTAGGCCTGCCACCGTATACCTGTGGCTCTTCTGCTGGGACAGGTGCTTGTGCTCTACCAGGCAGCTCTGCCTGGGGACAAGGGTTTGCCCACAGCCACATTTTCTCACTCTGCAGCAAGTGAGGGGGCTCTGCAGATGGCCCTGGGCTTGGGCAGAGCACCCTGGTCAGAAACACCCTGCTGCAGCCACTCACAAGCTTCCACAAGGGAAGAGGCTGTTCATTCCCCACTTGTCCTGGAGGACCCAGCCTTGCCTCTGGAGTATGTGAACAGAGATAGATGATGCAGAGAGCGGGGAATTCCTGGAAGAGAAGGCTTTAACTCCACTGACTGCGTGGGAGACCTACCCAGCTGCATGCAGGCTCAGGGGGCAATAGGATACACCAAGAAAATATCTGTGCCAGGGCATCAGGAATTAGCTGGGTGTTCAGCAACATGCAGGGCTGCATTCCTGCACTGACCAGGTGTTTGCTGTGAAGTCCAGTTCTTCCTTACAGCCCCGAGCACTCACCTGCACTGTCTCCTGAGATGAGCTCCAGCAGGAGTTTGGTTGGAGGTCTGGTCTCTGCTCCAAAGCCTCACATGGTACAACGCTCACACCCCGGCAGAGCCTGGCTTTCCTGCTATGCCCCATGGGGCATGGACACCTACACACCTTCCTTTCCTGCCAGAGCTTGGATTTGGCAGCAGTCGGATCTGCCCCTGCAGCCTTTGTGCACGGCTGGTTTAGCAAAGCCAGTCCTTTGCCAGGAGAACCACCCTTCAAGACTAGCAAGGGACGCCAGGACAAGGGCCCAGCCAAGCCCTTCACGGAGCCCAGGGAGGGAAGCAAGGTTCAAGGCTGGCTGGGGAGGTTGTGTACCATCTGCTGGGCTCGCCGTCTCCAAGCAACTGGACGTGGTGCCTCAGACACAAGCTGCAGTGCTCCTCTCTCTCCCCTCTGCAGTTTGCGGCTCGCTTCCCTCCTCCTCCTTTGTGGCTCTCGTTCTTCTCCCACAGAAAGCCACTTGGACCTTCCCACCAGCAGCCCAAAAGCTGCCACCTTCCAGATAACAAATGGTGCCAGTAGCCTTGACACTGACTTTTAATTCCAACGCAGATGGCTGGCAGCTCGCTCGATAAAGACAAAGCACATCAGTGGAGCAGGCTCTTGTACCGCATTCAGCTTCGTGCTGCTTTATGCTCAGATTAGCATTTTAAATCATTCCAAGGCGTTGGTGACCGACTGCTAAGTGGATTTGACCCTGGTTTGCAGATGGGTCTCAAAAAGCATTTTCTCACAGAGTGACAGACTGATGTTCCCTGGAAGGTTGTGCAGGGACTAGCTCTTGATGCTAAGGTGTTTCATTTCATCTTTTAAAAGGGTGATTGGAATATAAACACTATGTGAAACTGTAACAGTTCCACTGGCAATGCTTGCAGGAGTTACAATGGGGAGTGCTGGATAAACTGGACAGCAAAGGGCAAATGCAGTCCTCAGGTAAGGAGACAGACAGGCACCAGCTACAAGATGCTCTCCAGGTGCCTCCACTGACACTGGGGAGAGCAGCGTCGGGAACCTCTGGCTGCTTTTGGTACTCACAGCTTAAGGAGGGTGTTTGAAACAACTGCAGAGGAGATAAAATTGAAAACATTACAAAGATGTGAAGGAGCTGAAGATCCCCTTCCAGTCAGCTTAGCAAGGAGTTACGAGGTGCATGAGTCCTGTTCATTTGGCTCTGACATTCAGAAGAGAGACCTGCGACTGGAGCTGAGAGTTCTGTGCAAAGACAGCGCATAAAGAGAGCCCACAACTTGCATTCCAGGTGAGGGAAGTGCAGAAGAGACAGGAGGCCCCAGTGCATGTCCATCTGGAGAAAAGCCCAAGGACGACTGACCACCACCCCAAATCACTGAGGATTGTGATGAACTCCCACCAGCAGCAAGCTTTAAATAGATAAACTCACCCAGAGAGGTGCTGTAGTTTCGGCAGCGCTGTGTTTGCAGGTGTAACCGGCCACCCTGAACGCCAGGGCCAGATGGGCCGAGCAGAGCAGTCCCAGTCTCGGCGCGAGTTGGATGCATCCAGAATCCTGGCGACCTTGCGGGACCGAGGTTAGTGAAGGGACAGCAGCCTCCGCTCACCGCGTTGCTTCTGGGACAGCCAGGCTATGGCTGGCCGCCTGGCCCTGTCACTCGAGTGCCTCAGAGCAGCAGGGCCTGCACAAACCAAGCCTCGAGCCCGCTCAGGGAGCCGGGCCGGGCCGGATCCTGCTTCGAGGGGCACCCAGGAGGGGCCAGAACAGCTGCCAGACACACATTTGGCAATCAGGAGAGGATCAAGGGGATCCTGGCTCAACACTCACGGTGTGGACCCATCAAGGGCCCCTTCCCACCCTGCTCCCACTTGTCCTGGAGGGCCTCTGGAGTGGAGGCTCCGGCCCAGAGCCCAGCAGAGGTTTCACGGGAACAACCGCACCTTGTGGCACACAAACAAAGCAAGAGGAGTCTCTTTGCAATATAAATTTGTTTTTATTGAAGCAGCAGTCACATGACCTCGCATCTAGCCTTTAGGATAGCGACAGAATGGATTCGGCCAGGTCAGCCAGCCCAAAAAAGGATTTTTATTTTTTTTTTTCTTTTTTCTTTTTGCGCTAATAGACATGTCATGTTTAATACATACATTATCCAGTACCGGAAACCCAACTCAGAGATAGCTACGTGCTGATTTGCTGGAGGAACGGTCCACTGGACGTGGTCTCGACAAACTTTACAGATCACCACCAAATAACATTACTAATGGGATCCAATGATTAAAAGAAAAAACAACCCAAACAACCATGAGTGCAGGATTCAAAGCCAGCAGTTTACACAGGTTCTTAAGTTTGTATCTATAGGTGGACGGTAAAGGAAGATTGGTTGGTTTCAATTTGAAATATTTATGTCCCAGGGTTCCTCTCTCCATCAAATCAAACGGTATCATAGACAAGCTGGCATCTCTTGAAAAATAGCATGGAATAACACAGCCCATTTAAGAAAACATGCTCATTTCTTGAGGTTTTTCTTTATTATAACAATGATTCACGTCCACCTATTCTCGCAGAGTGGAAAGAGGCATGAGGGTGAGGAACAAGGGTCAGAGAAGGGAGAGAGGAGGAGGGAAGAATGGGGCAATTTTTTGAAATAAAGACCACACACTTGGTATTTTTTAAATTTCATTTCCAGGCTAACCTACTTTTTATTTAATGCAAATTACAGTACCAGTTAACTATTTCCGAACCGAGTCACACAGAACAAAACGTATTTACAAGGGGAATGGGGCGGGGGAAATAATAAAACATTAAGCATACTTTCCACAAAAAAAGTTTATATTTAAAATGAAAAAAAAAAAAATCAGTCACAGAGGCATTCAAGTAGTAATAATGTTATACAGGTTTTGCTTTTCCTTTAAATCAAGACAGATTTGCACAAGTGTATGCAATAGTTTGTATACAACCCACAGTCCTTAATATATATATATTTAGATTTCTGTTTTTAAGATGGAAGTGGTCACGCTAATTGGTGTGTACAGGCCCAAGTGATCCATCAGCAACACATTAATGAACGCAAATTTTACAGGCAAGCAAATTATATATATATAAATATATTTTATATATATATATTAAAAATAAATTGAGAAAGACCAACACAAGGAAGCTACTTTTCTCGAGCTAACCCCTTAGGTACTGTTTTCCTTTCCTGTCGTTTTGCCATTATTGCAGTGTTGCAAAACGAAGCCAACTACGACCAGAACCGGCCGAGAGCCCCGTGGAAATCAGCTGCCACCCCAGGGGTACCCGCTGGCAGTCTCCGGAAGGCAGAGCCCGGACCGAATACCCTACTGTGCTTTTCCTCATCGGCTTTTCCTTTTTCTCCGCGGTGGCTGAGGTTCCTAGTACAGGAGTACGAGTCTGACAGGCTGCTTGACTTCTGCTTTTCCAAGTACTGAAAATTGGGGGGGGAATTTTAGGTTGCAAGTCGCAGGCACCTGCCATTATTTTAGGTAAAGCTTGGCTTCGAAATAAGAGGACAGAGTGTTCAGGGATCTTCTGCCAGTCAATTTTCTTTTGCAGGTAATTTTTTTTTTTTCCCCTAGCAAGGTAGATAAGTTTAATAGTAAAGAACACCAGTGTCTTGATCGAGTGTCCATTGGGGGAGACAGAGTGCGATCCAGCCCGGCTCAGGGACCCACTACGGCAGGGCTGACGTAAAGGACACATCAAGACTGCACTGGGTTAAAAAAGAAGCCCGAAAGAGAGTAAAAGAAGAGAGGGACAGCTCTGAGCAGACTGTCGCCAACAGCTTGGCATCACTGACCTTCGTGTCACCAGAAAGAAAGTGCAGCCTCTGCTTCACTGGAATGAACACGAGATGCTTCGAAATAAAACAGCAACCTTTGGTTTGGTAAAGAGTTACGTGTTTTCCCATTCAAGACAATCTTATGTGGAATACTAACAAGGTAGTAAAACACAAGCAAACTAGTTTTAGAAACAAGGCCTTCGTGCTGGGCACAAGAAATCAAGAGTCATGTTAAACTTATCTCAAGAAAACAAAAGTGACTTCGGGGAAGGATGTGGGGGGAAAAATAGGGAGAAGAAAGGGAACAGAAAGTCCTCCCGGCAGAAAAAACCACCGCAGTCTCCTACAGTGATGTCCCCGCTCCCACCACAGCCAAATGGCTCCGAGCGCAGCAACCCTGCGGGATGTGGGGATTTCCCTCCCTGGGGGCCCTTTCCGCTCGCCGCTGCCCCCGGCACAGCCGCAGGGAGGGTGGAAAGGCCAAGCCTCCTGGAAGCTGCTGCTGCCCAGACGGCTCCTGGGCGCAGGGATGAGGGGAGAGACAAGCAAAGTCTAAATGGGCGGCTAGGGCAAGGGTCCGAATGAAATCAGCTGCTGCTAGCGGGAGGAGGAGAGGGCAGGGCGGGCACCTTGGAGACTTGCAGAACAAAGCCACGGCTCCAGTGAAGTAAATGACGGTGGAGACGGTTTCTTTTCGTTCCGCTACTGATCAGGGTATCACCGAAACCTTACAGCACTCAAAGAGTTAGAAAGCGGGGCAGGGAGGGGGGAGCAAAGATGAGGGTTTGGGGTGGGAGACATCATTAATAAAGAAGGAGGAGAAAAAAATAAAAGGGAAATAAAATTCAAAAAATCATGGAAGCGAAGGCACTCCAAACTATATAGATACACTATACATCGCTAGAGTTATTGTTACAATAATACAGGCCGGTACCTACTGTACAGAGTTAAAACTATATGGCTTTAAAAAGCTCGTCTACATTTTGTCTGATTATTAAACAGAATCACTGCCCTGAACGGTAACTTTTTGCTCATTAATAACAGTTCCTGGGTCCACATATTTACATACAAAACAATAAAACTCAAAATTCAAAAACAACCAAAAATAATCATGTACAAGCTTGAATTTGGTGAGGAGCTTTGTTTTTTGTTGTTATTTTTCTGTGTTTTTTTTCTTTTTTTTTTTTCTTATTTACAAAAAAACGTTGTTCAAAGACCTGGATCTAACTTGTATAAAAGAGTGTGTGATCCTGCTATGATCCTTGAAAACAGAAATAAAACCAGAGGGGCACCCCTGACCCTCCCCCCCGCCTAACACACACACGAGACACACACAGACGCCGGCACAGTCACAAAACCAGAGAGAAACGCTCTGACTCCCCTCCGCCAGTCTCTAACAAAAAAAATGAAAAAGAAAAGCCACATGTCCTGGCACAAGCAGCAATTTTTCTTCTATACTTTTATTACTTTTTTTTTTTTTTTTTTTAAAGACTTGGTAATTTACTGCCCCCAAATAACAGCATCTGTGGCCAATGCTTCAGCAGTCTTGTCTATACAGCAGATCCATACCCTGCCAACTGTCCTACTTTTTGAGTCTCCTGCATGGATTTGGATCACTGGGTCAACCAAGCCCCTTCACTTACCTTTCAGGACACTGACTAGCCGAGCGCATGCGTTAAGACGCTCTTCAGCCCTTTCTATTAAGTTGCAAGTAAGGATTTGGAAAGCCTTCTGTTTCTCAACGTGGGTGTGCTTTCCTCTGCAGCCAGCCAGAATGCAAAAAAGCTTTAAAACCTTTTTTTTCGTTGTGTGTGTGTGCCCAACAGCAAATCGCCGAGGGGTATAACATGAGGGTTTATCGGTTTCACGGTAGGTGGTCACTCACCTCTTCAATCAGCTCCTGCCTCCCCAAACCCACCGCGTGCCAGGCAGGAGGGAGAAGGGCAGAGCTTTTATCAGTTCCGGGGCTGCTAAGAGACAGTTTCCAAAAAATCCCACGTCAACAGCATAAAAGGTACAGGAAGAAACACACCGAGCTCGTCACCAAGCCCCTGCCGCCCCTGCGGCGGCCGAGCTTCCAAAGCCGCTACTGCCGGTTCCCTCCGGGCCACACGAAGGTTCCGCGTGTTCCCGAAAAGCAACTGCTTGCCTTAGAGATCCGCAGGTCGAGGAACGGCTCGGTAAGCACCAAAGGCGACTACAGTTTCTCTGAAGAAGGATAAGGCTGGAGCGGACACCAACCGCAAGCCTACCACAAGATCAGGTCTCCAAAAGTCTCGTTGCCGTGCCGGGGCTGCATCCGGCCGCTCACCTGACCCTTTCGCAAGGAATATTGCTTTGACTTCAGGAAGAGAGACGTGGATGCTCACACCACACGCCGTCGCAGGGAGGAAACCTGGACCCTGAACTGATGGACTAGAACAAGCATTCACCTCACGCTTCAGTCAGACTGATTCGAGATCGTAGACAAAATAAAAAAAGCAGTATTGTATCTATGTATACATGTATATATTTATATAATATATATACACACACACTCATATAGAGCCAGCTTTCCTACAAGTCAGCAGGTACAAATTACCATCAAGAGCATTTGGATGTGTATTTTAATAGTCTACCAATGTAAAAACATAATGGCGACGTGGCAACACGCATCAATAAATAGAGATCAAAAAAAAAAAAGAAAAAGCAAGAGGTTAAAAAATATGAAAATTAAATACAGATTCTAGCTGTGGATTTAAAATCAGAACTATCAGAGAATGTGGCATCCTGCAAGTTAAAACTGCAGTTAAAAAAAAAAAGTATTACAAAATAAACCAGTAGCCTGTTACAGTTCACATTATAAACCCTGGTGTCCTTTTCCTGTACGCACCTTAGGAAAGGGAAGCCTGTTCAAATCAAGAGCCGAGGAGGGGTGGGGAGAGAAAAAACCCAACCAAACACACTTTCACAGTGGCCACTTCCCAAAAAGTCCCTTAACATCCATCCACCAGCTGGGCCCCTGCCCCTACCGAGGATTTTGTTCGTCCGCTCTTCTCTGCTGAAGCTGGGAGCCGGCCCGAGACACAGGAAGCAGGAGCTCCGGCTGGGCAAAGGGGATGCCTCGGCAGAGCCAACCGCTGCTGTTCGTGCATGTGTGTGTATTATATTATATATCACCCACTCGGGCAAGACTTTTCCCACATGAAGCTGCAGATTTCCTCATCACTAGCACTGATTTTTAAAATGAAAGGCTTCCACTAGCGGTTCAAGCCTTAGACACACAGCAAACCCTCCCCCCCACCCCATGGCAACCTATTTTCCTACCACGTCGTCCGCTCCCCATGCCGAGTCAGGGCAGTTCTTCAGATAACCTGGGATATGGATTTGCTGACAAGAAACGCTGGGCTCTGTTGAATGACCCCTGCTAAGCTCCCGACCAAATTCAAGCTGTGCACTACATCAAAGTCCGAAACTTCACTTAAAAAGAAAATAAAAAAAGAGGGTAAAAAAAAAAAAAAGAACTTCAGCAGAGAATGAGGTTTGGGATTTGCTTGTTTTGTTTTTTTCCTTCTTTCTGTTGTGGGAGGGGGTATGAGGCAAGAGTCCTGGTTCTGAAGTACACAACAGCAAACTTCCAACATGAAGAGATTGTCGAGGGGAGACATTGGTGTGTTGTATTGCTCCGCTTTCCCTCCTCCCCCCACCTAGTCCCCTGCCCCGGACACCCTGCAGAGTGAGAATACAATGAAACTGGTTTGTATTTATAGATATTTTACAAGGTTAAATAAGAACAACAATAATAATAATAAAAAATTGAACACTAAAATGAACAGGTTGGTTGGTTTGTTGTTTTGTTGGATTTTTTTTTTCCTCTTTTTAATTTTCTTTCCAAATGTGACCAGTGTTGCTGAGCAAGACTCAAATTACTGGTGATTTTTCCTGTGCAGCTGGCTGCTTGGTACTGGTTCAGGTGGAGTTGGAGGCTGATGCTGTAGCTACACTATTGGTCTGAACTCGTTCTCCTGCGTTAACATCTGCAAACAACAGACGAGAAGGGGAAAGAGAAAAAACAACCAGCATTACCTCCAAAACAGAGACACGTTGGAAACAACAGCCATGAAACAACATTCTCCACAAGGGGAAACCCACAACTCCCAACAAGATGGTGTGTTTGGTTAGGATGCTCTCCTGACTTGAGGGCATGCAGAAGGAACAATCCAATGTGGGGAAAGGTGGAAGATGGTCTTTAAGCAGGACAAAAGCAACCTGGAGGGCTGAGGGTTGTGGGCTGGGTTCCAGCAAGTTTTGCAATTTTTAACACTGGCTGCACAGTGCGAAGTTGCCGGTGTTACACCCCGTAACTGCAGGACAAGGCACACTGGCATGGCCAAAGCCAACACAAGTGTCTGTGGTCACTACAAGGTTTCACATTAGTGCTGAAGTTTCCCATTATTAGTCCTTCTTGTAAGAAATCAGCCTGTTAGTTGTCTGAATGAGCGCAGACAAGGAACGTGACAAGCCTGCTCCCCTGGCAGAATCAGCTGGTGTGCCAATGTGCAATTCATGCACTTGTTGCCTCAGAAAGTCTTTCAAGTCTACTGCTGTATTCTGTGTTGCTCAACCCAAGTTGGATTTGCCACCCTCTGAACTGCTGAAGCAGATTAACATCAAGGCCTGAAGCCAGTAATGAGGTTTTATGCAAGCACATGATATGTTAGAGGATCAGATCTCTGCAGTAAATGCCTCCAACACCTTCTCTTCTCAGGGAGGGACAGTGCTTCACAGAGAGACAAGTCACAGGATCAAGGGCATGTGTCAAAGTGCATGCCAAGAAAACAGAAGATTTGCAAAGAAATACCAAAAGGAAATTAATTGTAACTGTGTTTTCATAGGCTGCATGCATCAGGTACTTCATCTAAAAAAAAGGGTATTAGAAGAGTTGGTAGGGGAAAAAAATGCACCAATTTCACCTAGAATCATTCTATATAGTATCTAATTAGCCAAGTCACAAAGACTATAAGATACTTATAGGTAAGTGGGTGAACACCTAAATGCATAAAATACAGGATGGGAAAAAGATATTAAATGAAGTTTTCTCCAAGAGACTGTCCTGCATTTCACCCATGTAATTTACATAAGGTTAACTGCAAAGCTATTGATACCGCAACAGGAAAAGACATCAGAAAGACTTATTATCTCAGTACAGAAGAGGGCAGACTGGGCAAACCATGTATTTGAAAAGACACATGGAAAGGGTTTATAAAGAGAAAGAACAGATTTGGTGACCTCAGCCTGAAGGGCTGTGACTAGCAGGAATACCAGACATGACAAAACACACTGGTGGGCGGTGGGTGTGCAGTAACATGTCTCCATCACGGAGGAGCTCGCGACGCAGTGTGGCTGGGCAATCCTCTATGGTCACCCGTTGGCTAAAGGCCGACCTCTTCAGCCACACTCACCTGACCACAGCCATGAACAAAGGCATGGATCTGAATTATGGACTGCTTTGGGTTGGAAGG
>VWPU01009819.1:0-81976 GCA_013398955.1 Callaeas wilsoni | reverse complement strand
ACCTGTAGTTCCCTGGATCTTCCTTGTAGCCCTTCTTGTAGATGAGTATTGCATTTGGAAACCTCCTGTGAACTGGGAGCTCCCCAGTCAGCTGGGTGTGCCGGTAAATGTTTGAAAGGGGCTCAGTGAGCACTTCCGCCAGCTCCCTCAGTTCCCTTGGGTGGATCCCATCCAACCCATGGACTTGTGTGTGTCAGGTCACTGACCATTTTTGCTTGAATTATGGGGGCTTCATTGTGCTCTGTCTTCCAGGTCAGGACATGGAGAGCAACGGATCTGTCCTTTAAAGACTTGAGGCAAAGGGGAGGTATGAAGTACCTCGTCCTGTGTCATTGTGTTTCTGCCTGCGTCTTGTCTCCATCTAAGGATGGAGATTCTCCTTAGCCCTCCTTTTGTTCCTCATGGATTTGCAGAAACATTATTTGTTGTCTTTTAGGGCAGTAGTCAGATTAACTTCTTATTGGACTTGGGCCTGTCTAATTTTTGCATAACCCCATAATCTAAAAAAAGTATTGTTGATTATTATCTTTACTGCATTTTATAGTGTTGTGTTATGTATGTTGTATTAAAGTTAATAGAAATTAAATGTGTTAGTCTACATAATAGACAAAGTGCAGTTTTTGAGTGTTCAAGATTTTTAGTATCTTACTGTTAGTCTTTTGTTTTTATCCATTTTCAGCAACAAGACAGAGAGAAAATACCCAGACTTTTTTTTTTTACATTATTAGATTAATTTGTTGAAAGATTTTTTTTCCAGTATATTACCTTGCAAATAAATGTCCAATATTCCAGTGTAATGAATGTTTTACAAATGTTTTACAGGCACCTGAATGGACAGAGGAGGACCTGAGCCAGCTGACAAGAAGTATGGTTAAGTTCCCAGGGGGGACCCCCGGTCGATGGGAAAAGATTGCTCACGAATTGGGTCGATCAGTGGCAGATGTGAGTTCACTCAGATTTGCATTGTGTAGAGGATGACAAACCAGAACAAGACAGGCAGCGTAGAAGGCAGACGTATATGGGGGCCGACATTGTCTTTTGAGAGAAGCTACAATCCTTTTAGGACCTGGAAGTGAACCATTAACTAACTATGCAAGAAGCAGATGTCAGCCAGTCTCTCCCACCACAATTAACAGCTGTAACTGATCAGCTGGATGGGGGATTCTGGTGCTTACAAACTTCAGCTACTGTAACCCAATAACAGAAAAACAATGCGCTGCAGTTTTTGTAGCAACCTCCTTTCACTGCAAGCGAATGTTTGTGTGACTTGGTTAAAGATTATGTTTCTGTTTCAAGCCAGTCCTTACAAAATGCATATGAGCTAATGGTGTTTAGACAGGTGGTTTCCATTAATTAAGCAGAAATATCTTTACAAATTTTAAAATGAGTAATGTGTATGATACTATTTCAGTGTCTTTTTCAGTATTATAGCATGCTTAAAAATTGTGTTGTGTAAAATAATTAAATGTCCATGTTAATTCATATTTTATAGTATTGTACCAGATATCAAAGCAAGCTTGTACTTACAGTTTTTAAGTGTTATGATCTTAAAAGCCTTAGGGGCTAGGCTGTAAAAGACTTTTTCTTTTCAAGCAATAGATCACTAGAACATGATGTAGTGTCTGCTGAGGACCATTTGAAAGCCCTTTCAGCTGACCCTATTTTATAGGCTCTGTAGGGGTTAATGAGAATAATGTTTAAATCTGTTCATGTACATTTTGAGATTAGATGTTCTTTATGTATCATATTTGAGGAATTATCTTAAATAATGGGAAACAAAGCCATTGACTACAGTGAAATATTATAGCCTTCTGGGAAATTTGTGTACTTCTTAAATTTTTATTTTCCTTGTTGATATAACCACAAAAAGATATTTTTAGAACTTACTTTTAAAGTTTTAATGCACTTACACTGTTCTGATACACATACTAAAAATTAAGTCTTTTGCACTATTCTAATTTTAGAACAATACATAATTTGCAAAATAGTGTATGTAAGCAAGAAGTTACTAACCTGCTAATCAAATGAAATTAAGGTTTTTAAGGTTTATTGTGTTCAGTATTGATTATGGTATTTCTTGAAATATTTATACTACTGAACTGGAGTAATTTTATTAAAAAGATGCTACATTTTACTGATATTAACAGCAAAAATATTTCACATGTGTTGGTAGTATACAGTGTTCATGGCAAAGAGCTTTTGAGATTGGTTTGGAAAATCTGATTATCTTGATACAGATAATACGGACATGTGGAATGGTTTGACATACATCCATCACAAAACTAACACTATCTTCAGATTGCCTTTTGCACCCACTATCTGCTTTATTCCTTGACTTGGGTGTAAAAACATTCTTTATTAAGAATCCCTTGTATTATATATTTGGCCGTCATACTTGCGCACATCCAGTACTGGAAAGAAGAAAACAAAGTTCACTTGTCCTCAGCAACTTGCTATTTTGTTTCAGTGAGCAGGAAAGAGAAATGAAAGAAATGTGATTGTTCTAAGAGCTGTCATTTTCTTGTATGGAAAAAGGAATTTCCAGGATTTTTATGTGTGGAGAAAGGTCTGAGTGTAATCCTTTTTACTTCCAGTAACCTCCATCTATATGGTTAATGTAAGTGTTCTCCACACAAGTCTTTACTTCTCTAAAAATTTTCAACTGTTGCTAATGCTGCTAACTAATTATTAGAGTTTCTGCTACTTTTATCATTACATTACACAGAAATGCAGCAATTAGGTATTACAAGGAAACAAAAATGCATGTTTTATAAAACAAAAGCTTCATGGGAACTTCTGGGTCTCAGACTGCTACCGTATCAGTACTAGAAATGGTGAAACTGGAAACTACTTCAGACATATCCATTCAGTAAGATTTCAGTATTCAATAAGATGTGCAACTTATCCTGTATATTTCTTGAAGATAACGTAGAATCTAAATTTACAGCAAGGATTCTTACTTTGTTTTGGCATCACCATAACTGGATAAGAAATGTTATGGTTAAGCTGCAGGAGAAACTTCTGGGTTGTTAAAATTTGTGCACAGTAAAAAAGGTGTTTGTATGTGCAGGCAGCATTTGCTGCCCAAACAGCTGTTCCCTGTTTCTGCTGGGAGCAGTGCAAGGAGATAAGTTCTGGTGTACAAGGTGCTGCTTTGAAACAGCTTGTGTAGCAGACTTTGGGAGTGCCTTGCTTACAGCTGGCTTAACAGGAGTCAAGCCAGAGAGGGTTTGAAGTATGTATTATCTAGCAAATGCACTAGATCTTAAAAAAGAAAAACATTCAAGGGCAAATTTGAATTTGTTCTTGTAACATTTGCTAGTATGGGAAATACTTCTTAAAAACTTGAGATCAGTGTCTGCTTCTTTCTTCTCCTGCAAAGCATCAAGAGCAGTAAGGCTTGGTTTTCCTTTCACAGTTAGAGAATTACGATAGAAAGGACTGATATAAGGTACGGTGTGCTTGTTTCCAAGTGATTTTATGTGTTCAAACTTTATTTAATAGTAGATTAGCTAAATAGGTATTAATAGAAGTAGCTCAGAATAATCCAGTGCAGAATGATATCTCCATTGTTGCTTCTGTCTCAAAGCTTTCTTCCTCAGCAAAAAAAAAAAAAAAAAAAAAAAACTTAGCAAAAAATCACAAAACTTATTTAAAGAATAAACTGAAACCATTCATATATATCAGAAGAGCATCAGTGAAATTCACTCCCTCTAACCACCCCGAAGAAATTCTATTTTGTCTTAACTTTCTTTTTCTTTTAAAGAAATAAATTCCTACTGTGTCCAACTGTGTTTCCACTTGCAGTTTTTAAGCAGTGTGAAGTAGCAACTTGAGGAGAGTGTTCTTGACTTCTTTGAACTTTTCAGGTTCATGGTGTTGTTTTAACCTACTAGATCCTTAGTTTGTATCTAGTTTTCAGTATTGCACTTAAACGTGTGGTTTGATAGAAGGAGTCCAGATGAGAATAATAGGTTCCTAAAACGTTATCTACAAGGGAAGATTGTGAAGGAATTTGTGTTGTTGAACTAAAAAAAAACAAAACAAACAAACAACAAAAAAAAACCCAAACAGAGAATGTAAGTATTCAACTACATAAAAGGAAAACCATAATGAGGAAGGGTCTTGTGCACTGTATTAGTTTTACAGGGCAAGAAGTTATTGCCTCAAATTTAATCAGAGGCTGCAGAGTTAGACACTGAAGGGCAAAGAATTTCAATGGAGATGATAAAGCAGTGGAATAAGCTGCTGTGGAGTCTCTGTATTTGTGGGCCTTAAAGAACAGGTTGCACAAACATCTGCAAGAAACAACATCAATATAGTGGTTCTGCCTGAGGTAAGGTCCTTCTCTTCATATGGTCTGTGATTACACTAGCAAGTGCAAGCTATCTGAGAGGAAAATGGGAGGAAACAAAACCTTCCCTACAATTGGAAGCATGTGCGAATTCACTTTTAAAAATGTAGAATTAAAGCCAGATAGTCACCATAGTTGGTCAGTAATGACTGTATATACCTTAGCTTGACTTCTTAAATTCAGTAATTCCTAATAGTGTTCCTTCAGCTTATTTCTTGTCTACTAATATTCAAGGTGGTGTTTTGTAGACATTTAAGTTTGTTAATTGTTATTTCCCCAAACACAGCCCAAACAAGGATTACTGTAAGGCCTGTTATATGCACATGTCTACCAGATTCCCTGTCCAAACAAGTACATCCACCCAGTGTGATGCAGGCTGCTGGGAAAGTGCCAGCCAAAATCCAGCAATAAACAGCTACATCCCTGCTGTAGTGCCCCTGAGCTCATTCAGCTCTACTGTTTCTATTTATGCTGCCTCATGTGATACCAGCATAAATCTCTTTGCAGCATATTCCTGTGCTTTTCACCTCAGAGCTAGGGTAGGCTTTGTGGCCGTGGTACAGACACACTGTAAGAAGGGTTACTACTTTAACTTCTGTCATGGTAAATGTAGGACATGTTGATCTTGTCTCTCTTCGGGAAGACATCTTTTAACAGCCAATGAATAATCAACCCAAAATAGATAAACAAACAACCTGCTCACTTTATCAGTATGTTTAATTATTTAAATTATTTAAATTGCTAATTGTCATTTTAATATGTGCATATAGGGAATATAGCAATCTTTTCCTATAAAGATGGTTTTCAGCTGGCTTAGTATAATGAAATCTTACTGCTTTCACAACTGAAAGCTTCTGCAGCTTTTAAAGTCATTTTTATTGCAATTGGCTGGTATTGTAAATTAGGTTTTCAAGTATTTTGATTATGAAAGGGAAGTGGAGTTCAGTTAACTCTAATCAGGATTCCTGCCTGCTGACCTGGTTACCTGTGTACCACTGCTCTCTGTCATCCTCCAAACATCTGTTCTTTGACCCATTTTCCTTGCTGAATTTGTTGCTCCAGGGTTAGGTCTCATTCCTGCCTGCCAATACTTAAGGAAATAATTGACCTTTTAAAACAAAATAAAAAAGTTATGTTTGAATTTCCTAAGCACTGTGAACACTCTACAATATAGTATAAATAATGAATGGAGTGGAGTTGCAATACTACTATTTCTGCAAAAATTATATTGTTTGATTTGACAAATGCTAAGCCTTATGAAGATTTATAATAATGATTGTCAGCTTTTACTGAATTAAAAAATTGAGAAAAAGCACTTAGATGTGAAATTATGGAAGTATGTTGTACTTGACAATACCAACCTTTATAGATAAAAAGTTTAAAAAAAAATGTTTGCTGAAAGGCATAAATTAATTTCAGTAACTACAAAGGACGTTCAAATTGTAAAAATAACAGAGGAAGTAAAAGCTGTCTGGCATGCCAAACAGACTTTAATGTGATTATTAGGTACAGGTTTTTTAAATTAAAGGCAAAGAGATCTCAGATTTCATACTTGTGAAGTAATATCATTCACTTGTCTTACAGGATTTAAACTGATTCTGTTTGCTCCTGCAGTCACTAATCTCATGCATTTGTGTTGCAAAAACAGACTGATTGGGATTTGGTGCTTGTATAGAAGAACACTAAGGTAGACAGCAAAACAATAGCCAGGTGGCAGACATTCTGAATTACCATGAAACCTGAAAGCATAAGGTTTGAGGGGGTGGGTGCTTATTTTGTGATATCTCTTGTATGCCCAAGCAACGGTTTCAGCCTGTAAGTCTGACTGTGTGAGTTCATACTCATTATACTTTATATGCCATTGTAAAATAGATTTCTTATTTTTGACAAATGCAAGCTCATTACTTTGCCGACAAGAAAACATCTGTATGAGAAATGGTCCATATGTAAAAGCTGATGAATTTATTAGGTCTTTTGCTTCTGGAGATTACCTGTTTTCCTAAGACCGTTTTACATTTCATTTTGTGTACTGTGTCTGTGTTAACTCAGTTACAGTGCAGTCCAGTTGTGGATATTCTGAAACATTCACCCTTAGCAGTTTGCATATATTTATGTAATCAGTAGTTCTTCCAGTTGCTTACTGAAGTACAAAGACCTAGATCAAGGTCCAAGAGAGGTTATGAATATCTAAGATGGGGTTTAGAGCATATGTAGGTCATGTAGATCCCTCAGTCTGAGAGTGGAGTCTTCAAAACACCTGTCTAATCCCACAGACACACCAGAGTGACTCTGTTGATACTTGGAGGGAGGAAAAGGTGGTTGCTGTTCACAGTACTCTCACTGTACAGTTTGGTTCTGTGCACTCCTACAGTTGCCCCTGCCATTTTTGCAGGATTGGGCAGTACAATGCCCCTTATAAACAAAACGGATTTTCGTCTCGTAAAGCATGACCAGAGCATTCTTCTCACTTAAAGGAAAAGTTTTTTTACAGAAGGCAGTGGGACAGCAAGTTTTGGTCCAAATAGATGGCTTGTGAAGGGGTTAAGCCAGTGATGCTGCAACTTTCTATAGAGTGGTGTAAATTAATGTAATGTCTCACAAAGCTCACAGTGAGCTGGGTTTGAATTTCATTGCAGAATTCAAATTTCTGAGTGTCAAGAAAGGCAATGCATTTTGGGTCATCAGTAACAAAACAAGATGTCCAAGTAGTTGTTGCAGTGGGCATTTGAGTCAAACTCCTCTCCTGCATGAGTGCCCATAGGATAGAGCTAAAGACTCTCTCATGGATTTTAACTGACAAAAAACAAGCACGGTATGAAGTCTCCAGCATTAACACAAGTCTAATTGCAGAGTTCTTCCTCTTGTGTCCTGAAAAAAGGAGCAATTCTTTTGCTGCTTTAAATTAACTGTTTGGGGACTTAAACTCTAGAAAGTTCTACATCTGGTGATTTAGGCCAAATTTGCCTTTTTTGCAGGCCACGTCTTAACTCAGGGCTGTTTTGGGGATTTCTGTTGCTGTGGCAAAGTTCAGAATCACACATGGCTTCAAAGTCCATAAGCAGAAGAAAACTATATTGTTGCTGGCTGCAACTGATGGTTCTAAGCAAATTCAGTTAAATTCGTAACAGGTTTGGTAGTTCTTTCAAGAATGTTGTCCTTAAATACTCATTTGCTGTGTTAGTATCAAATTCAACCTATACAGTGGCTAAAGAGTAGTTACATTACCAACTTTTGGGAAAGTTTGTAACACTCTACTAAACTGTTACAAGCAGTGCCAAAACAAAGGTACATCTGCTCTGAAACACTTATTTCAAGTGGTCTTGTAAGTTGCAAATGAGGATACTTAGAAAAATGGAGAATGATTTGGCTCAATGCCTCAGTATTTGAAGTTTCCCCAATCTGGTAAAACTGAAAGACCATTTCAGCGGCTCTTTTAGTTTCTAAAAGGGAAGGCAGTATATAAAGCAACATATTTTGAGTCACATGGAAATAAAAGAATGGGTCATTTTTGTTGTCTGACTTGTGTCAAACAGTGCTTGATACAGTTGTGGCTGATATGAAAAAAGCTGTTTAGATCTAGACTGGAAGAAAATTCAATGCAGCAGGTAGTATTTTTATAAGGGGAGAACTTTAAATTTGGCAAGTTATTCTGTGTGGTTCTGAACAATTAGATCTGTAAAAACCTACTACTTTGACAAAGCCAGGAAGGCATTAAAATCCCTCTGTATCTGGCTTTCCCTTTTAAGAAAAAATGTGATTACAACTCAAATTAGCCTCAGACATTCAAGAAATTCCTCATTGCTTCATAATAGCCTGAACTACTCACAGGCTGTCCCCACATTATTTTTTTTCCATAATTCCACAGATCTTGGCATTTTTTCAATATATAACTAGATGGTGAGCATGCAGGAAGATAACAACTGGGTTAGCAGAAGACTGCTACTGGGAGAGCAAATTTCTGGTAGTTAATGCTGAGAAACCATGACATGTTTAGTAAATACTTAGAGAACTTCTGCTCAGGAAGATGCTTAGAGTAATAAAAAAAGGTTACCAGACCGTCCGGTGTTCAGTAGCACCATAACGTCATCCTTCTTTGCAAGAAGTTAATATACATTTGGAAAGCCAAGTGATGTAGATTTTCTTTCTCTACAAATCCCACATTATTTTCTCAAAATATCATTAGAACCCAAGAGATTTGTACTTCTGTGATTATCTAGTGCAATCCTAATCCAAATACTATGCTAGAGAAGGAAGGTAGGTTGTTACCCGCAGAAGATTCCCAGGAGACAGCAAATGGCGAAGGTTTCAATGGCACGTTGGCGTGTGCCCTGTGGAGCTGGGCTGGGGCTGGTGCTGATGCTGGAGGGCTCAGCTGAGCTGGTGGGCCGGTGGCTGCTGCCAGGAGAAAGGGGAATTGCTCTTCATCTTCTGCAAAGGGTTCTGTCTCTCTGCTTAGCACCAGTAGGTTCACTGTACCTGACTTTACAGGGTTTTCCCTCTCGGTCTGTCACAATTCTGTGCTTTTTTAATGTCTGCCTTCCCTGCGGGGTGAAAAGTACCCTCTCATTCATGATAGCAAAATTTGCTTTTGCCTGTGCATCTGAGAGTTTTTAAAGCTGATTCTGAATTTTTTTTCCTGTATATCTCTGAAGTATCAATTGTCCCATCTGAAAGAGGTGGCAGGTGTCCAGGGTAATAAGAGATTTAACATCTGGATGGTCATGATGAGGAGTATTTTTACTGCTAGGTGTCTTGTTAAGTAGCAACTAGTCTTTGTGATCCGGACTAATTGTTAGCAGTACAGGAGGAAACCAGCTTTGTCTGGCTTTCATCACATAAAATCATCCCACTAATCCCACTTGCTTTCGATAGAATCTTTTTATAGCTGAAGAGCTATTGAAACTGAGTTCAGAAGGGAGTTCTCAGAAGCAAATCGTTCCTGTGGTTTCTTTCTGTAGGTCCCATAGTAAGATAGTTTGATTTCTACTCCAGCAATTTGCTTGCATCCAGGTTTTTTTTGTCATCTTTATCTGTCTAAGGAAATCTGTTTCACTGTGAGTGATATTACCTGACTTTATTTGTGACTTCTGTTATCCCTGGTGGACTACAACATTTAAAGTTGATTCCTATAAAATAATGCAGTGTGTCTGTTCAGCAGTACAAATACTTGCAGTAGTATAAGATCTTCTGTCTTCTGTTTTAAATCAATTTCACAGTCTTGATCCTTATTATTTAAGGTGTCCCCAGACCCAGGATTTCTTAAGGGGGTTGGCTAATACTCTGGTGAAAGCTGTTGTCAATAACAGTAGGCTTTTAGCACACCTCCTCACAGTCAGGATAAAACTCGTAATTTAATATACATGAAAACTGTAATTTTAAAGCATTATGCAAGAACAAATAGCAGTAATAACTACAAGAGAGTATTCTACAACTGCTTCATTTTCCCAAGTATGTTATCTGTTAACTAATGAAAAAGTAATAATATCATATAAGCAAGCTATGATAAGTAATTGAGTAGATAAAGCAATGGAGCAATTTATGTTGCATAACTTAGTGAATTTTTTTATGAATTAGTTTGGAACTAGCTAGTAAATAACACCATTCACCCCTGGAGAGGGAACTTAAATTGATATTAAGGATGTCAAAAAGCATGGTGGAACGGGCAACAGAAGAGTCTGCAGATTTGAGTGGCAAGAACAATGATTAAACTCAAACAGGTCAAATTGAAATACAATTTCATGTGTTCCATAGGCTGGATTCCTAATAATCCTCAGCAGTTTAATACTGACATGTTAACGATTCTTGCCCTGTGTCAGCATCTGGAATGACAATGACAGTTGAGGCTGATGGACACATAAATCTGAAGCCTAAATAAGTGATACCTGAACTCTCAGTGAACAGAGCTGGAGTAAACATGAACTGTACATAACACCTGGAAAAGGACTTGCAAACATCCATATGAAGAAGAAATCTGACAAAAATAATAATAGACAAATAATCTTCCCCTGTAACCTGTGAATGATGATAGTAAAGCTGTGGGAAGCTTGATGAGTTGTCAAACTTATGTCAACTGAAGGTGCTTGTTCAATGTTTGAAATAGTAGATTTTCAGTATCTAAACCATACACACGGTTGTTATTTCCAGCTTACCTGGTGAATGTTCAAATTGAAAGTCCATCAAAATATGAACAGATACCATAAAGTCTTCAAAAGATAAAGTCTTGGAAATATTAGATGTGATGAATGGAGTAACTTATGACAAATGTTATGTCTGGGTTCACCGAGCTATAATGACTGAAGTTGGCCAACATAAGATAACCTATGGAAAGACTGTTACTTCTGATTTTTTTGCGTGTAAGGGGATCTATGAAATGCAGTCAGGATCTGGGAATAAGCCAAAATCGTTCGCTGTTCAAATGGAGAGGGATGGTCTAGATTCCAGTCCAATTAGATGTAATTTAGGCCTATTATGGGATATATACACTAATCTAATTTGGGGACACCTGTCTTATAAAGCAGTCTGAAATCCAACTGATTTGCAGCGCTTCCAAAGCAAAGTTTGTGTTGCACGTGTAGTCTCCTTTTGAAAGATAAAATGATTATTGCTGACCTCTGAAAACGTCAGAGGTTCAACAGAGAGAAAATGGAACTCAGTTGGCACTGAGGCAGCAGCTCATGGTACCTGTCTTTGCTGGCAATTTATTCTGCTCTGTTTTATTCAGGGAATCTTTTCTGCTCTCTTTTTCTTGCCTTCGTGTCCTTATGAGCAGGCTGTAAATCTCTGAAAGACTTACTTTAAAGACAGCAAAATGGTTTAGAGACAGTTTTCTGGGATACATGAAGATAGATAGGGCCTTGTTGTATTTACAGTGAATCCACTGCGTCATTGCAGAAAGCTCTAAAAGCTACTTGTTTGCATGGCAAATTCTTCTCCCTCTTTTGAAAATAATCTATTATAATCCAGTTTATATAATATGATTTCTATTTAAGAGATGCATAGCAGGACACCACTAAGGATCCATTCTGTTCAGCAGTCAAGAATGATTTCCGTTCCTCTCAGCCTTTTAAATCAGTGGTACTGTGGAGATACTGCTAAAGATGGAACACAAACATTTTAATTTTGATTATTTTAGAATATAAATTCTTTAAGGAAGGCAATTTCTATTAATGACTCGTGTTTCAAGGAGGATCCATTCTGTTGTTTCAAAATTGGGATCACAGAGATCTCAGAACTGTTAGTTAACTGTTACTTAAAATTATCTGTTCATATTATAGTATTCTGAGTTTTTTCTTTGAAGAATTAAAACTTTTATTGTACTGCAGCAGTAGAAACTGGAGTTTTCTGTGCCAGATGTCTACCTCTGGATAAAGGTTTTGGTTAATTAGAGTTGGGATTTCATTGTTCACAGAGTTTTCATTTGAACTTAATCATCCCAGAAAATGAGGCTTAATTTGTAGGGAAAATAGACCACTTTGCCTTGTTAAGTCTTGCTGCCATTTCCTTAAGGAGATCCAGCACCAGCCTATTTTTACAGCAAACTGCTGCAATTTCGTGGGCAGAAAGGTGGGTGGGAGGAACCAGAGTAGAAGCAGATGGTACCAAGGTATTTTAACTATTGAGGTGCTCACTTATGAATCTTGTCATAGAACAAAAATCCTGAATCTTAGTATTTAATTCTTCTCGCAGCAAATGGCTTTACAACCCTCTGGCAGGTTTGCTCTCTAGTGCTGCTCTGAGTAGGGAATAATTGTTATTGTTAACATTAAGTAGCTAAAACAGCAGAAGTCTGTGCTGTGGCTCAGGAGGCCGAAATGACTCCTACTGTGGGTAAACCTCACACAGAGGAATTCCTGACTTTGTAAGTGATGTATTTTTTATTTTTGCTCGGGGCAGCACACTACCACGCACCTTACACTAAATGGATGTTAACATCTGAGGTCCCAGGTTCAGAGAGCAGGGAACACAGGGAACCCATCCCACGTAGTATCACGTCTGATTCAGTGTGTTGCCTGTTCACGTTTTAAGTTTGATTTGAGTGGTTCAGACTGCTTGATTTCAATTTCTAGTTTTTAGTCCTCAAATTCAAAAAGAAAAAAAAGAAATTTATATCTAGTATTCATGAAACATATTCAGTAATTAAAAAGATTGTGTAATTCTTTAAGTACTACATTTTAAGATGCTTTTTTGTGGTACCAGAATTTGGGACTGTAGGCCACTACCTAAAAGGAGCTACAGGAGAGCTGGAGAGGGACTTTTTACAAGTGCCTGTAGTGATAGGACAAGGGGCAATGGCTTTAAACTGACATGAAGTAGGTTTAGATGAGATATTAGGAAGAAATTTTTTTACTGTGAGGGTGGTGGGGCACTGGAAAAGGTTGCCCAGAGAAGTCATGGATGCTTGATCCCTGGAAGCGTTCAAGGCCTGGTTGGTCCAGTGGAAGGTTTCTCTGTGGCAGGAGGATTGGAACCAGATGATCCTAAAGGTCCCTTTCAACCCAAGCCATTCTATAATTCTGTTGTCATTTTATATAACAAAGATGCTAAGCAATTAAAGAATCTTAAGTGAAGCCTGTCTTGCTATCTGTAGTGAGGTCTAGAAATTTGGGATGAGGAAGCTCCTTGTTCTGGGTGCGGAGAAAGCCTGTTTGTTTACTTACAAATAGAACAAATTTTGAAACAATCACTTTTTACTTAAAAAAACCCAAAAATGCTAAATCTAGTGTTATTTTTCTTCTAGGACAGAGATTTCAATATACATGGAGAGGTTGAATCAGGCAGCTCTCTGTCCTTTTGACTATCAGTAATACCTTTTCTGTTGCAGTACCAGGACTTAGGAGGTGTCTTTGCTGATCTTTGGCAGTCAGACTGTTACCTTTCGTTTGGGGATTGAATGCCTGTCCACTCGTGTGCTTCATCATCTGGACTTATGTGGGTTATTTTGTTCTTTTGTTCCGTATTGAGAAACTAATATATAGAAGATAACTAATTTGGTTCTTTTCCCCCTATCCTTGTGGTATTTTCAGGCCAAAAAATTAGGGTTTAACAAGGAAAGAAAATAAAATTTGAGTATCAACTGTGGTATATTATGGTGATAGTAATAGAAATGTGTAGCATCACTTATTTTAATAAGCCAGGAATGGTTTAGAAAGAACAAAATCTAAAAGGTTACTTTAAGCCAGTTTGGATTCCACGTATGAGTAAAGACAGCCAAAGAACAACAGCATCACCATATTTAATGTGTCTTCAATGTAGGTGTTTCATGGTAAGCTAATAATGAATTCTTCAATAGCCCTAGTGATATAATTTATTGATAGTCCTTCATTTTTGTTGTTTTCATGCAGGTTACCCTGAAAGCCAAACAGGTGAAGGATTCTGTTACATATACACCAGGTGTGTGCTTACGAAAATCACTGGGTTTGGGTGATAGCTGTGCCTTTCAGAGTCTGCTCTGCAGAGAGATTTTTGCAACCTTGCCTTACTTTGAGAAAAGAACTGCTGGGTATTCTGAGGGAACGTTTCCCTTTAGCTACATCCTCCTGGGCTTTCTTACTTCGTTTGTTGTGGGGTTTGGTCATTTGTTCAGGCTGCTCTCTTTGTTTGTATCAGTGTGGGAATTTAGTAGCACTTCCCATAGATCAGATAAGCTCCTAATTGGCAAAGTTCATCACCGTGAATACCTCGCTTTCTGAATTTTTTTTTTTCTTAAGCTGTCAGTCCAGAAGAGCTTTTTGTCCACTCTGCACTGTTCTGAGAACCTTTAATTTGTGAGCAGTTCCTTGCTTGTTTGTGGGGTGTTTTACTTTTTCAGAAGTGTAACAGCAGTGCTTCTAACAGGTATCATTAGGCTCTCTGAGCTTAAAACACTGGCCCACAATTCCAAAAACTTCAAAGTCAACATGAATCTGCCGGATCACATAATCACCCAGCGAATAAGGGAGGAGGAAGTGGAGGAGGAGGGGAGGTACAGTCTTATACCAGAGCAGATGGATATCCAGGCAGATCCAAAGGAGACCATGGCAAGTGAAACTAGACACCGCAGACGAAAAATTGTCAAAGCACCTGAAATGGCTCTGCTGGCAACAAAAGAGGCACCAGAAGAGAAGGGCAGAGGGAGACGTCAGAAAGATTTTGATAACACTGAGCAAGAGGAAGAGAGTGATGATGAAAGCAGAAGAAGGGAGAAAAGCCGTGCACCAGAAGAATTGTGGACTCAAAATCAACAGAAACTTCTTGAAATGGCCTTGCAGCAGTATCCAAAGGGAACATCGGATCGCTGGGATAAAATAGCAAAATGCGTTCCTGGAAAAAGCAAGGTATGACTTGTTTTGACTGAACTATAGTATAAATTATGGAGAAACATATTTGCTACCAATTTATGATTTCCTGAAGAGTGAGAGTCCATACAGAAAGGTGAGGCCTTTACGTGGCCTCTCAGTCCAGACTCAGGTGACCTAAAGAGCGTTACTGTCACGTTTGTTGCTTTATTTAAAACATTTTTTTCATTTATTTCAGCTTGATTGATCTAATACAGAAAATGTTGAAATAACTCCTGCTTCATTTAAAATACCTACCTCTCCTCTGCCATTCAGATCTTCAATTGCAGGACAGATTAGATTTTAAACCAAATTTTGATTCAAAGCTAGTAACCAAACGTTGGTGAGCTACTTGGCTTACACTTTCACAATACCTTTCTCAACCCATCTCAATGAAAAAACAAAATAAGTAATCCATCTGCAAGTGTTAAATGCTCAATAATCTATCTAATGTTCTTTTTGTAAGTATAATAATCTTTTAAAAATAGCATTCATTGTCATTGATATAGATGGTCTGTGCTAGATCTCCTAATAGTTGTGATAGCTTAGTTTGCTTCCTTGAGCCATTGTAGCTGCAGAAGAGCCCTGTAGTATTTGTGCCAAACACAGTGAGGGAGCAGGAAGTGCTCTGGGGAGGGATTTGGGTGTTTCTCTGGCTGTGAAGCTGTTCTGCAGTCTCTGGTGTCAGCAGGTGCTGCATTAGTGACCTTGAAGGCTTGGCTTAACCTGCCTGCAGCGTGGCTCACACCAGAGGAACTGTTCTAAACAGATACTGCAATACAGCTGTTCAATAATTGCTCTTGCAGTCATTGTCAAGAAGTACTGGGCAACTGTTTCTTGAGTTTGTGTGCTCTTCAAACAGATAAATGAGACACTAAGAAATGTAAATTGCAAGTTCATTTTTCTAATCCCCTCTTCACTAGATGTAGATTCCCCTTCTCAAATTCAGTGTGCAACTTCAAAACAAGAAAACAACCAACCGACAAAAAACCCCGCAACAAAAAAAAAGCAAACAAAAAAACCTAGACCCAAACAAACAAAAGAACCCCTACACAAACCCCAGAACCTAGCTCTTCTTCTAGAATAAAGTAGCGTGTATAGAGTTAAAGCAGTACTAAAATACCAACCTTCGAATACTTTTGTGTTTCCTTTCAGGAGGAGTGTATAGCAAGATACAAGTTGCTTGTCGAACTGGTACAAAAGAAAAAAATGGCTAAAAGCTGAACGTTGTGAGCAAGAAGAGATGTAACTCATCTTTGTCAAAATGAGGTTTTAAATCTCATATGCAGGAAACTGCATTTTTGTACCTCAGTATTTCTATACGTCATGTGCCTTAGTAAAAGAAAATATTAATAAATCTTACACCATCTTACCTGGTTTGTGTGTTGAAGAATGAAGGTGTGTTTGTACAGAAAAGCTGCTTATGCAGATGTGTGCTAACAATGTCTAAAAGTGAGCAGACCTTCAGGAGAACCCCCTCTGATAATCACATACTGAATCTGGTAGGTTTGCAGCCAATGGATATGCAGCGTACAAATAACTTACATTTGTTTTGAAAGACAGAATTGACCTGAAACTGTTAAGCAAGCACGAGAGTAACGAAACTCTGCACTCAAAATATATTTTTCTTTCTTGCACCTCTAAATCCAAGACCATATGCTTACAAATACCTTATTCTAGAAATGTAAGTAGTATTTCTAGTATTAACTTCCACATATATTTATATGCACCTGCAATATAATACCTTATTTTGCCAACCCTGCAGTGATATACAGTGATATTTGATAGCATTGTTAATTCAGTAAAGTTGAAATGGATAAAAACAGTAAAGTCCTTCATTTTTTAATGAGAAAGTAAGAGATAAGGTACTTCAGGACCACTTTTTAAGTAAAGAATGGCTAACATTCTTGGGCTAAGAGTTCTCATATTTGGGGGATGGTTGTATACCATGGATTCAGTTTGAAGAATAGGTGATAAGGGTTATATTATTGCATACTTGTAATTTTGTTTTGTATAACTTTTCCAAAATTGTGAAAAGCTTAAAGTGCTGGAATAAAGGGTACTTAATGGGCTGTAAATGACAGCAATAAATCAGAGCAGTGATCACAGTCTATTGCAAGAAACATAAGGACTTGCATTTTTTAAAGCATTATTTACCATTCAAATTGTGATTTAATTCTAAAAATTTTTTGAGCTTTAATGCAGAATCAAAATGAAAACGCAGAGAATCATGTATCTGAACTCAAAATCAAAACTTGGTGGCTGAAAGCCTCTGTTAACTTCCTGCCATTTCCACTGCTGATTTCCCCAGTAACTGCCAGTTGTACTCCATCTGTCAGATCAGCATTTTACATTTCATCCCATTCTCATACAAATTTAAGGGCTAAGTATTTAGGGAATGTAACACTGTTCCATATATGTTCCTTTACTAATTGGAGCTTTTTTTTTTCTCATATTAAAAAAAAAAAATCTTAGTTGGTAGAAATAGTGATATTATGGAAACATAGCCAGATACAAAATAATGCGTTTACATTTTTTTTCACAGAGAACCTCACAGCTTAACTGCAGTGGAAATTAAACATATTTAGAAGCTGTGATCTGGGTGCTTATCAATGGCAGGAATTCTGTGCTACTATGAAGGAAGAATCTTAGTAAGATCAAGTGAGGTATTTTCAAGAGCTATCAGGAAATCTTAGCTTTCAAAAGCTATTAGTCATCCAGAACACTCAATGAGAGATGACTAGCTGTAAAGCAAGGTAATTGAAATGGCTGCAGAGAAAAGCTGCTAAAATGGTGAAGGGAACTGGTGAAAATTAATGGGTGGATCTGGGGCAGAACATGAGCAAATGGAGATGCACTGTTCATGAAAAAAGTAGACTGGTAATAGGAATATTTCTGCAGTTTCAAAAAAAGAAAGCAAGTAATGGGAAAGTTTAGCCTGTGAAGAGAAGAGAGTCATCTTTCCTTTCCACTCTGGATTTACAAGACTTTACTTGGGATGGCATGCCTGGTTCAGTGTATCACACTTTGAGATGCAGAGCATCCAGAAGAGAGCAGAGGGAATGATCCAGTGTTTGCAATGCCTGATTTGTTAGGAAGCTATTGCTGGTATTTGCTCTAGACTAGAGGGAGAGAAAAATCTTCCAGGTATGTAAAAGGGAGTTTTGCAGTTGCGTGATCTCTGCTTCCCTGATGTGATCCATACGGAACTGTTACAAATGTGCTGTGACTGTGAAGAATAACAATGGGCTCAGTTTGGAGTGAGAAATAGCTTAGTTAGGTGTCAGGGCAAAAAAATCCAGTGGCAAATATAACAAGGACTTGGGAGGACTCTTGACACCTTTGTTGCTGGAGATCCAAACTGAACGTGAGCACCTGCTCAAGACTGCCCACATCCCCATCGGTGTGTGCCAATATTCACACGCTGCCTCCCAACACCTCCCGCTTCCCTCCACCACAGCCTTTCTGCACGGGAGTCAAAGGAAGGACAAGCACCACTGACTGGTAAGAATGTTTGTTTGTTTGTTTGTTTGTAAGACCATTCACACTGAGAAACTTAAAACAGCGCTCCTGACAAATCCAGTTCACCTGAAGGAAGATGGGAGTTTATGGACGGGCAAAGGTTGTACACACCATGCTGTCACACTTGTTGGGTTGAAGTGCTGGATGTCTGTCTAATCACAGGTGCTGCGTATGCCTGGATGGAAGGGAACTGATGGATTGCATCTGTACTGCTTGAAGACTGAACCTTCCTGAAAGCAGAGGCAAGCTGGCTGTGCAAGAGGCCTCTTGCACAGTGACGCTGCACCAGGAATTGGTGACAGGCCCAAGTGTCTCAGCATCGAGGACGGGGAAGGTTTTGCGTAGCACTGGTGGGTCACTTCGAACTGAAGCTCTTGGATGGGGAATGTGAGTCAGTGCCCTGCACCCGTGGATCTGATCTAACCAGATGCTCAGATCCACTGAGATCTGGGAGCCATCCCTCACACAGCAAGGCAGTGAAGGCTTCGTCCAGGGCGCATCCAGTCCTTCACGTTCAGTTCATCTAGGGCCAAAGGACCCTTAGCTTTAGCTTTAGTGTTTGCCAGTGGGGAGGAAGGAGGCCTGGGTAAGAGTCCAAGACTTTCAGAGCCTCTCTGGGTTGCCAAGTGTTTTATGGATGATGACACAGCCCATTTAGCAGTGCCTTTAGTCTGTGGTGACTGAGGTCGGACACGATGCTCACTGGAGAAGTGGAAGACTGGAGCCAGGCTTTGTTTTCTCACGGGTCTGTTACCCACCACCACAGCTTGTTTTTCTAAAACTTTCTGTCCATGAAAACCAAAGTTGCTCAAGACTTGGGATTTAAGCAACTTCTTCCAACTTCTGTTCTAGCACAGAATCTAGCAGACTTCCTTTAAGTAATGTTAATATTTTATTGCTGGAGATGTAAACTTAACATGAGCACCTGCCCAAGACTAGCAAAACACATTTTCTTTCCTGGGCAGTTTTGAGCTGTAGCTCAACAGTGCTTTTGCACCATAACTTTGTGTTCAGTCCTAGAGACAGTCTGTGCTGTAGGTTCTACACTCTGACTTGCACCTAAATGTGCCAGACCTGAGCCTACTCTGAGTGTCTTTGCTCATCTCTGCTGATGGGATGGGCAGAACACCATGGAAAGGAGTGTTTGGAGCCGATGGCACAGTGAGGGCAATATTCCCTTACCATGCTGAGGATACAGTCCAATTCCAAGCTAGAGGATCCTGATAATCATACACAAGTGAGTAAGCAGAATATAACTGAGATGCTGTGAAGGTTAGTAGGCTGTTTAGTTCTAGAGGAAAGACCAGCAGATGCTGTTCTGTTCTGCAGTGTCCTTTTGTAAATGTAGATGTTTGGACTATATTACTCTCAACTTTATAGTTCTCAGTGTTTGAACTAATTAAAAAAAGATGGAAGGTGTTTCAGGAAAGATTTTGCAATGTGACCTCTTAGTGAGATGACAGGGCCTGAAAACAACAGGAACACTGAAGAGTTCTCCTTTAGGCAGACCCAACAGTAAGATTTTAGTGCAGCTTATGAAAAACGGGCATCAGAAAACTGGTCACTTAAATGTCACACAGTGCTACTGCCGAAAGAGTTGCTCCTGCTAACACAGCTTGAATGGATAAAGTTGATAAAAGCAGGATTTCAGATGTTGTAGGCTGTCCAGAATTAGTTGGCTTCTGTAAGCCAGAAGGTTTGTTGTCATCGTTGTCAGTGAAGTGGTGTTTCGGTGAAAAATCTTCAGAATGCAGCACCTTTAGTCTGTGCTGCTTTCGTGACACTGAGCCCAGAGCAGTTCCCAACATGAGGAGAGCTCAGCAGCTTGGCTGCCAGAGACCTGCAGAGGGGCTTGGGCTGCTTTGGCATCCAAGGCATTCCACAGGGACAGCACTGTGGGCTTTGCTGAACTGGTGCCAAATCAGCCACAGACCATCATCTTTCATGTCAGGGCCTGCAAAATCATTGAAACAAGGTTGGTTTTGACTGCATCTGGCCCTCATGTGAACTTGGCTTTGATGTGGTCTCTTTCTGTACAGGGCTGGTGAATTGAATTTTTGTTTGGATGTCAGAACTGTCCTTTTCATTATTTCCTTGCTGTTGCTTGTTGGCACACAAGGACTGTGGTACTGTAAACCACCCATTGCTATCTTGGGCTTCTGGCACCAATCTCTTGTGACAATTTCTTAAGGATTTCTAACTTTGCCCCTTTCATACTTGTCTTAGCAGGAGACAGGTACCAGAGTTTAGGCAGTCCCTCCAATAAAAGAAATAAACAAGGCAAGGCAGGACTTAGCACTTTAACTGATTCCTATGGTACTGCTCCAATTGGAGCAAGGTGACTTGTATTGCCTAAGCATTTTTGGCTGTGGCTTAAGTCCATGAATAAAGCAGCAGTCCATGGCTCCAGGAGAAACAGCACTCAGGATTCCCTAGAGGCCTTGTGCCAGGAGCAGAGGCAGATTGGGCTTTTCTTCCCCCTCCTCTCCAGGTCCGGCAGTACCAAGTGTAACTTTGAGGCCCGGCCTTCTGTGCTCTGTAGTCTCCTTCTCCAGCATTGACCAATAGCCAGTGCTCAAGAGGGCCAGAACCCTGACAGCTCCCGAGCTCTGGCCCTTGCACAGGTTTAATCAGTAGAAATGCTGAAGTCTCCTGAACCTCTTTACCTCAAAGCATAAAACATTCATCAACTACCCCCAAAATGTCAGGAGGTTTTTCTAGTCCTGGGGAGGGTGGGAGCAAGTGATGCCCTTTTGCTGTGCCAGGTGATGGTTCATGTTTCCCTGCTTAGTTCTGAGCTTGTTCATTTACCAGTCTACTTTCAGGACTCCAGTTTTCCCCACTGGAAAATAAAACAAAAATATTCAGTACTTGGGCCTGGAGGAGATGGAACAACATTCACATGGCACAGGCCCAGAGCAACATCATCTTCCTGCTGCTTGTCCCAGAAGCTGCTCTGAGCCTCAGGCTGCCCTGACTAGACAGGGGCTAAAAATTGTGAGGAAGCCATAATGCATCTCATCTGTCAACCCCTGACAAGCACAAGCCTCACACTTTATCTTCAAGTGACCATAGAGGAAGAGTCGAGTTCTCTTTGCTTCCTGGGAAATTAAAAACCAGGGTGTTTAGCTATTTACCAACCTTCCCCTGGACAGTAAACAAAATTAATGGAAAAAACCACTGTGCTGGTTTTACATAAAGTACAGATCAAAGGTTACAGCAACAACCTCGGCCTGGCTCCGCTCACCCAGGCACGGTGCAGGTAAGGAACCGTCCCCTCCCCACCAAGCCCTCGCCAAGTTACACCAGAACAAACGGGAGCCGCGGGACAACAGCCACTGCTCCTGTGGTTCCAGTCATTCCTCTCTGAAGGGTGACAGCGAAACACTGGCATCAGACCCACGGCTGCAATGGGCATCTCTGTCCAGTACGCAGAAATATCCCTGCACAATTTTTCAGCTACATCACTGTCTCTTGAAAGCAAAAATTTACATGAAAAATAGTTCTTGAAATGTCTTGTAATAAAATTTAGTAGCCATATGCAAATCAAATCCTTCCTCTCATGTGATATTAATAGAAATATTCCTTTCTTCTACAAGACTCACATTCACTCAAGTCATATACAATGATAAACATTATTAAAGTTTATTAACAAAAGCTTTGTACATATCTTTTCATACACTTGGAATTTTACACCTAGTCAAAATAACAGCACATTTCCATCTTACCTTTTGTACAAATTGTTACAGAATATCCACCAGTGGGGCGAGTAAGTAAAATAAACCACTGGTTTACTTTTGTAAAGTATCTACAAAAGTGATTTGTGACATTTTAAAAAAATTCCCCAGAACATATAAAAATAAATTATTTTTACTTTTTCAATTAAATCTACTAATTAGAAATATTACAAATCAAAATATCAATGTTTTCTTATGAATTCTTCACAATACAAAACAGATTCACAAAACTTTATTTACAGAAATGAGGTAAGAACTGTGCAATGTTTAACTAAGAAACATATTGCAGAATTAACATGTTCTTCCAAATAAGTACACAGTGGAGGTCTAATTACAGCTGGGTCTTTTCCGCTAATAATTCCCACCTCACTCTTGATTAGTGGTCATTACCCCCATTTAAACTGTCCTTCACCACCCTGCATAGACTCACCACGAGATCAGCAACTGCCGGAAGTGTTGTAACACAAGTTCACCCGTTTCAACCACTGGGAAATTTTAGTGGGAAATGGTAACTCACTTTTTTGGTAATTTATTAGTGAAAAGTGACCCAGGTAACAATCTGCCTGAGCTCTCTACAGTGGTATAAACACCTCTAGGAAAGGCAGAACAAGGCTGCTGGTGCAAGACAGAATATTCCCGCTGCTAACAAGGACACGTCTAGTGCATGATCAGCTGTTTGCAGCCATTTCAACAAAATGGAGGTAGCAACAGGCACTTGGTTTAGGCCAAACACTACACAAACTTCTCCCAGTGTGGCCTTCTCATCTGGTAAGAAAACTTTGTCACTGGAACCAAACTGGTTCCTTTAAAAACCTCAGAACTCTAAAACCTACACCAAAATTAATAAACTTTGGATTCCATACCATAAATCTTATTCAAGAAAAACTCCAACTATACAACAATAGGAATTCAAAGGAATAAAAAGTTCAGAAGTCAATTCCCTTATGAGTCAGGTTCCAAAACAGGTGTGTAAAAAAAGAAACGATGAACAGCAAGTCCCAGCTGCCATTACAAGCTCAGTCTAAAAGGATCTATTACAACTGCAGCAGCAGATCACATGGGCTGGGGTTGGGCTGTTAAAACTACTGCTCTGAAACCAAAGCAATGCATCACTGCAGACTTTATAGCCTTTAAATCTGTGAGATTAGGACTGAAGAGTCAAGTGTATGTTCTTCTGTGGTTGAATTTGTACTTAGTACCATCATATTGACAAAATAATTATGATTTGCAGAGTTTTAGCTACTTCACAGTCTGAGACATTAAAAAGTACCCCATTTTAGTGCAACAAGAAAGCAAATGAAAGCCTACCAAAAATATCCTTATGAAAATTATTAACCTCTTGCTGTGCAGTAAGAGTTCCTTGTTGCTCTTTTTCAATCTGCAGAAAGGGAACCCGGGGTTTGCAGCTACACGGAGTGCTGTAACAGCAGGACGTGCAGGGCTCAAGTGTCATTCAAATGTCAACTCTTCTCTGACGCAACTGGTCCAGTTTTATCATTGAGCCTCTGTGTAAGAGAAAATACTTCTAAAAATCAGATTATAACATACAGAGCTAAGTAAAATTCAATTCATAAAGATGACAAAGCAGTTGAAGTACATTGATGAGAGCCATCTAAATAGTAACTTCTGCATTGTGAGAAATAACCATGTACTGTAGAAGAGAAAGTGGGAAAGGAAAGAATAATTAAAGGTGTAGTCCTGTATTGAAGCAACTAATGCTAAGGTCATGGCATTGCAGCATTAGAAAACACAAACTCTCCGACTTTCATTCCAACAAGAGTGGCTGTTCCTGGCCGTGGGTCTCTCTAAAACTGCAAGATGGTCAAGGGAAACACCAGGTGACCTCTGCTACATTTGCCCACTGGAGAGGGCTGAAATCTACACTTCTCCATCAGAACAAATACGATTTCCAATTTTGCCCATCACAATTCTTTCTTTCATGTATTGCTACAAAGACACAATTCCTGCAAGTATTAAACAGGACTGAGCAAAAATCTCATCTCATTCACTGAGCATTCAGAAATGCCTTAAAACCTGTTTCAACTGCAAGTGAGATGAAAACAGTCTCTGGCAAATAGAGAATTTGGTAAAAACAGTTCAGCAATCTATGCAACTTGTCTCCTGTTCTAGCCTTAAAAAAACATAAAATCAATTTCAAAAGAAATTTTTGGTAAGGGTTTGTTTCAAAAGATGTTCTGAGATTTCTTGGAATTATTTACAGCTAACTGTTAACATAAACAAAAACTGTAATGGCATATTCATAAAAATACACTGCACTGTACAGACCCAGTAATGCCCATTTTAAAAAAAATCAAAATAAGATCATAGAATATGGTGCTTGGATGTACACCAAATATAGGGTCTCAATTCCATTTGCTACTATTTTGTGGAAAACGAGGGGAGATAAGTTTTAAACATAAGAGAACAAACTGTGGACATTTCTGAATGAAGGCAAGGCCTGCAACAAGCCCCTGTGCCAGCACGTTCGCTGTGACAGTCAGTGACCCCGAGAACGGGGCCCGACCGCAGCAACCACTGGCAGCCGCGACGTCACAACTGCCCAAACCCCAAAGTGACAATGACCCTGCACAAAGCTGAACAAAAGTAAGTGCTCACAATTTTGAATGGAAGGGAGCTGTTTCCAGGAAAAATAGTCTTGAAAATTCATCATTTATTGTGGAAGTGTGTACTGCCGGGAAGCACCACAGAAGCCCAATCCGAGTCCTCCATCATAGTGCTCCTAAATTAGCTGGAAGATTTGGGATTGGGGAGGAGAGAGGGGACTCATATTTAGCCCAAACTCTCCCCACCTGCTCCTGTAGACAAGCTTCTCTTTCTTCTCTACCACTAGCACTTGCTGTCTTCTCCAAGGAATGCTGAATGTCTTCCTGCTCTATTCATCATTTGTTTTTCCAAGTTTCATACGCTCCTTCCTTTATCCTCTCATCTTAATTGTATGACCCTTAAGAATGAAGCCTATTCTCTGACTTCCTGAAGAAAGAATTCTTGTCTTGGAGATGGAGATTATGGGCAAATACTGAAGATAATGGAACATATTCACCAGAAAAATGTCTTGTTTCTTCATCCATCTAGGAAAGGTTTTATTACTCTATGAAGCAGAAGAGCTGCTCAGCCTCCCAACACACAGCCTCATTTTCCTGGGCCAGAACCAAGATGCACAGAGCCCATTCTCCTAACACAGATTCCACCTTCCCAGCAATGGGCTCCTCACCTCTCAAGTCATCAGCTAATCCCCACAGCTCCACAGGGCCTTGCCTGGCCAAGGCAAACTCACCAATAAGGTGATAAAAGGAATGATCCACAAAACAGTGGACACAATGCTGGGAAAGAAGTAGGGTGAGGAGGACTAGGGCTGCAGTTGTAACTACAAGAGGAAGGCAAGGGTCACTGGATTGGTGTCCTGATCCAGGGAAGCAAGAGTGTGCAGCAGACATGTTTGGTGGGACTAGAAGTTCACCAAGTTCTGAGCCTCATTTAAGTGCAGCCCAAGGCTCAAGAAAAATAAAACAGAGAAAGACAAAAAATCCACCATCTTTGATTTGTGAATACAGGCACATAACCTGCTTCTTATCTTTTAGTTACCTCCTGGAGGTACTGCATGGAAAGTGAGGTGAGAAGTATACTTACTGTCACCTTCTGAGCTGCGTTATCTCCATGAATTGTAAGGAATGGGTTGGTAGTAGCTGCATTAAGTGGTGAGGCCTGTGTGCCTGAAAGTAAGTTGTTTATGGGTATCTGTGCTCCTCCAGTAATCTGCAATTGCTGTACTTCAGACTGATGGTGTTGATGATGGTGATGTTGTTGCTGTACTAATTGATACAAAAGGGCCTGATGTTGTTCCTTGAGTGATATGGGGAGAGGGAGGAGGAAGAAAAAAAAAAATCAATAATTAGTTGCTGAAAAATAGCTCCTCCCTGGGTTCCTGCTTATCCAGATCTTCAGTCAGTGCAACCCTTAAACTAATCCCAGCTAATTTAGGTTATACTAATGAAGTTCCATGAGACTATGGGAAAGAAGGTTCCTGTCAAACTTCCTGAAATCAGTAGCTCAGCAGAAGTTCAGCTAAGCCTGCTGGCTTCATCAGGCCTCTGTCAGAACAGACATACCTGAGAGGACTATGTACTAAAACTACACAATTAACAATACAAAGTTAAACCAGTTACCTAGTGGCCTATATGAATACTGCAAGCAGAGCAAAGACAGTTCATGAGATGATATCCAAAAATCTTTTGCTAGTGTTCCAGTGGAATCAAAGATAGCTCACAATATTGTTAGAATCCACACATGGTCCCAAAGCTCTGCTTGCCCACAGCCGATGCTGAGAGAGACAAACCTCCATGTCCACAGAGGAGAAAATGGAACTGAAGGCACTAGGCAATGATTCTTCTAGCCATACACACAGCCCAGTAATAACCTAACATTTTACATGACTATCATCCTAAAAGGTTGAAGCAACTGAAAGACTAAAATGTTATCAAAGCCTTTAATGTCAAGTTAAATGCATTACTACTATTTATATTAATCTGAGGAGTTTATCCATGCCTTAGAATACAACAGAGGAATAAATCGTAATTAACTGAAAAACTTACTGATGTGAGTTGCTGGGTACTTAGTAATTGCTGAAATTGCTGGTGCTGTTGATGGAGTAATAGTTGTCTCTGTTGGTCAGAAAGCAATCCTAGTCCCGAGGCACTGTAGGGTTTGACAGGGTAATACTGTGGTTTATATGGAAGTATGGGAACTTTTTACTTCAGCTTTCCATTAAAGAAAAGATGCACACGAACAGACAGACCCTATTTAGCATTTGATTTCATACTGCAAATATTGTCTGTGCAGTTGCAATTTCTGACACCACCCCCAAGTCTCATTTATGCTGAGCAACAGCAACATCTTGCCTGTAACATGTCTACTCCATGCACGTTATTTGAAACTCAGATGATAATTACCAATTATAAAGAACTTTTCAAATACTTTGTACAGAAAGGCCAAATTTTATATTACAAGACAGCTCTTGCCAACCTTTAGCACTTAGTTACCAAGCATTTACTTTGCCTTATTTTCCTTCTAATTCCCATCTTTTGTGTCATTCAAACCACTCATATTGCCCACACCTTGTCTGTAATTCAGCAAACACCTTCAGCCTTGCAGGAGGCCAAGGGATGCTGCCATGGAATGAAGCTGCCTCTGCTTTTTGCCAACTACTTCACTCTCAGTCCCTATTTTCATGCCTACATAAAATTGTCTGCAAATACTTAGGAAACTGGGCAGGTAATAGATCCAGCTGACAACCAGGCTGTAAATAAAGGGTTTCCTCAGCTATACCACTTTACTGCAAGACCAACAGCATGAACAAAGCTGTGTTGGGAATAGAAGACCAGGAAGACAGCTGGATTTACTCTTTCAGTACAGTGCTAGCTTTTACTGGTTTTAAATACCCATTAAAATATTAAGGTGTAGTTTCATGATAGGTTTATCCTGCTGTTGAAAAATTAAGTATTTCCCTTTCAGCTGTACACTTCTGTCCCCTCCTCTCATACTGAGTCTTCCACAATGGACTGCAACCTGTGGGAACTGAGCTGAAACTTTAACTAATACAAAACACACTGACAGATTCTCTATTAATGTAGATGAGGTCACTGTGATGCAGAAGTTCTAGTGAGAAGGTGTGCATAGGATGACAGGATTGCTTGTTGGGATTGGTAGTAAGGAATTATTCACTAAAATCAGTCACAAATCCACACCATTAGGCTACAATCATGTAGCTCCTCAGGGCATAATATTTATCTTGCATTTTTACAGCAGCCAGCAAACTGTAACCCAACTCCACTGTGATTTGACTTTGTATTAACCAGCCAATATGAAAATACCCAAAGCATCACCATTCTCTCCTACTGGGACAGGGCAAGCCACGTATAAACTTTGTCTCATACTCTGTTGCATGGTCTCAGCACTACGGGACACACCTGGTGGGCTGCACTTATGATTTCCTATGGGGAAAGGGAATCCTATGTCAATGGGAAGTTTATGGGGCTGGATGGAATCCACCCATGGCTACTGAGGGAGCTGATGGAAGTGCTCACAGAGACACTTTCAACCATTTTCCAGCAGCCCTGGCTGACTGAGATCTTGAGATCCCAGCTGACTACAAGATAGCAAATGTGATGCCTGTCTAGAAGAAGGGCTGGAAGGAGGATCTGGGCATCAGGCCTTGTCAGTCTGACCCCCGTGCCAGGGAAGGTCATGGAGCAGATCCTCTTGAGTGCCATCACATGGCATGTGCAGGACAATCAGGGATCAGGCCAAATCACCACGAGATTGTGAAAGGCAGGTCCTGCTTGACTGACCTGATCTCCTGTGACAAGATAACCTGTTTGATGGGTGAGGGAAAGGCTGAGAATGCATCTACCTGGACTTAGGTAAAGCCTTTCATACTACTTCCCACAGTATTCTGACTAATATTACCATTATTTCCTTCTTCTCTTTTTACCTCACTTTTTCTGTATTCTTCTATACTGGAATGAATCTTCTCCGCTGTTTTTGTTGGGGCTTTTTTTCATTCTTTTATCCCATTCTTTCTTTTTCCCAGATCATGTTTTACCTTTGCACTTCTTTTTTCTGCTGTTGTTCTCCCTTCTCTTTAATCGCTCTGCCTGCCTCTCTTGCTCTGCATTGGCACTTGAAAGAAAATACCCTCAGTCAGCAGCTGAGATCTCAGCATCTAGAAACAAAACCGAACTGCAGAGGACAAAACGCTGCAGCTCCCAAGCTTCCCAGAAGAGACAGTTCACTGGATTTCACCACAGAGCTTTCTCTAAACCAGATCAGCTTGGAATGTAAATTTAATCCTTTTTAGCTTCTCATTAAAAGGTACATGATCATCTGAAACTCTCCGTCCTACAGTCTTCTCTGTTTGCGAGAATGTAAAGAAACAATCCTATCTTTTTCCTCAAATCACTTAATCTCCCAGTTGCTGGCAATCTGTATTAAACCATCTTTTTTCCCAGAAAAGGATCAAGTATTTTCTCTGCCGAATGAATGTAGGTTCTTTTACCTACAACTTGAAACTCTCTCCAACAACAGTGTGCAAATCAGTGTTTTCTCACCTCCCAGTGTCCCACACTTTAAGAGTTCACATGAATAAGGACAATATGCGTAAAGATTCTGAAGCTTGTCAAGTTACTGTAACAAGCAACTTACAGGAACATCTGGCAAGTCTTTTAAAATTACAGAACAATACCCTGAAGTTAAAAAGCAGGGCTGAGTTCTCATGTGGCTTTCCAACATGTTGCCAATACTGACTTAAACCACCTCCAAACCTGACCCCCAGCACACAATCTAGCCAGGGTCAGAGAGCTCACATCACCATGGCACCAAACCTTCGGGCCTGCCTGCGCTTGGTACCACTCGACCTTCCCACCAGGGCAGTTCAAAGAGCAGGGATACCCAGGGAAATTTAACATTAAAGAAATAGTCAACTAGTTGCCACTGAAGCAGCACCAAACTCAAGCCTGGCAGGTGTCCCATAGAGTTCCAGAACTAATAAATTCAACCAGTGGAAAGTATTTTTTTGCCTCTTTTTTCTCCTTCCTTCGAAATCATCCCAGAGCCTCTTTGCAACTTAGTTCCCATAACAAAACATTTTTTCATAAATTTCACTGGAGCATTTGTAATGGGACAAACAGGAATGAGCAACGCACATGTCACTACCAGAATCACATTAGCACTAACATTACTGAACTTTTCCCTTCTAAACATACAACCAGAAATACTGAAAACTCACAGAAAATGAGGGCAATTGTCAAACACCTCAAAAGGAAGAGCGTCTGGGAAATAATGTGGATGAGCTCAAATAAAGCAGGGAATTGTGTGAAAAGTGCACTTTTAAATTTAATATAAACATTAATTTAAAATCAGTATTACTGAGGGAGCAGTGCAGAAAGAGATCATGCCATAATAGAAACAGAGAAGTGGAAGGGCTGACAGACTTATACAGCATAAGCTTGTTGTAGCAGGAAATAGGGAGTCAGTGGGAGCAAATTCCAGACTCTACTGAAGGTTAGAATGAGAGCTTAAGAACAGGATACTAGCTGCAGTATTTTGCATTAATTGGAACATTCTACTACTAGGCTACACAATGAAGAGTTACAGCAGTTAAGGTGGATATTAAAAAAGAAACAAAAGAACTTCTGCAATACAAAGAGCCAGAAGCAAATCATCTGCGTATAAACAAAATCATTTGAGAAAACAGTGGCATGACTGGTATTTAGCATAACTAATATATTCTGGCAGTACCTGAAAGCATTATGCAACTAGTTAGTATTATTGATCTTGTCTAGTATTTCTCATTCTTTCTCACACTTTTGGAGAGAGTAACGCAAATTTTTTGTGTTTTTCGCAAACCTCTGATGCTCAAGAAAGAAGAAAACTTTTCATTAACAGAGTGTCTTTTGTTTAAGCTCTGAAACCTCGTGTTCATATATGATACAAACTATGAAAAATACAGGCTCCTCAGGAAAAACTTAATGACACATGCAAACAACAGGATCCACTTGAAGTACCAGATTTTATGAGCCTTCTGAAGCAATACCACACAATGATACAGTACACAAATATTCAGGAGCTGCCAAACCAACAAGCAAAGAAACTGGAAAAGGAAGCTAGGAAATTAGGGATTCCTTGCATCATTCCAATCACGTATGTCTTTTTTTGATGGATAATCCACCATAATCTCCGAAAATAAACTCTACTTAAAGACAAGTAATCCACTCCCTATTTACAGGCATTCCTTTCTACATGGAACTGTACTTCTGCTGCCTAAGTGAAGGACAGGACAAGGGGTGTGGGGAAGGGGAGCAGTGAGAAAGAGTTGGCCCAGGCTCTGCTCTATCCCAAAATACTTCCAGACCAAGAAGTCCATTCCTCCTCCTGGAAAGCAGCTGTCTCCTTTTGTTACCCATTTGCCTTGCAGCTCAAGCAGCAGCAGTTTATGCTACCGAGGGTACCTGGCTTTGGTGAAGGGCTGTTAGGAATACTCACAAATGAATCTTTTTATGCATTTAGAAATCCTTAGGAACACTGCTTGAAAAACTAATTTTGTTGGCTTTGGAGTCAGTGCAGGCAACTGAAAACCATGCAACTGTATTACAACTCTGGTTAGTTATGCCTATTACATCTTGAATTACATGACCATATACCCTTCTCCTTCTCCCCCTCCCCCCTTCTTACTGCAACAAATGGTAGCTTTTCCAGCGCTCCTTTAATCCTGGAAGAACAATTGGCAGGACAAAGAATATTGTTTTCTGAACTAAAAAAAGGAGCTGAAGCACATTTACATAATTACATTTGTTTGGGAATGTGACTTGATTAAAAAACAGGAATCCACTAGGATTCCCAAAAGCTCTAGAGAAAACATCTTTTCTTTAACTTGACTATTTGTGCTTCCATTAAATGCCTCCTCACTTTCATTCATGGGCCAGGAGCAGAACTTTGGCAATTATAGGTTAAGGAATAAACAATATACTTGGAGTAAGACAAGAAAACCCAGCCAACCTGAAGAACAGCAGGCACTATGAGGAAAAACATAAAATCAGCAAATTCTTACCTGTTATTTAGCGTGGTTGGCAGAGGATGCGTGGCATTGGGTGGCACGGTTGCATGAGTGAGAGAAGGGTTCTGTGACATTGTTGCTGGGGTCTGAATTACCCCATTTAAAGCCCCTACAATTCCATTGATTGCCAGCTGGCCGGCTGGCAGTGCTCCAATTATTCCACCCACACCCGGCACTGCAGGAATGGTGGAGGTTACAGTCTGCATACCACTAGCCAGTGCCCCCACTGTCACACCATTGACCTGCTGAACTCCGGGGACTCCCGAGCCTTGCTGGGCCGGACTCTGTCCAGCAGGTGGTGGAGTGGAAAGCGCTGATGAACTGCTGGTGCTTTGTCCGCTGGAGGTTATCTCCTGGTGTCAAAACAAACAACAAAGCCCCCTCAGCTGCATAAAATTTCACCTAACACCACAATGCAAGGACTGGGATGAGTTAACTTGTAACAAGTTTAGGTTTAGAAGAAAGAAATAAAAATTACCTGATTTAATACAGGAAGAGAATTGTCCGGTAAAAAACTGTTTCCCAGATGAGGGCTTTTACTGCTGTTCAAGGAATCAGTGCTAGGTGCTAAAATAATTATTTCAAAAAACACAGAGTGGTTAAATTTCTGTAACATGTAAAAAGATTCAGAGTAATTATTTCAAAATTATGACAAAGCTAAACACAGAAAACGTAAAGTCAACTTTAAAATCATTGCTGAACAGTAAAATATTAACTAAGTAATTGGTGAATCAATAGATTCAAAGAGATGTGCTCTAAACTGAAGTAAAAGAGAAACTGCACTAAAACAAGTAGTAATGGTTCAGAAAAATAAACCAATTGATGTTTGAACATTTAATACATCAGCAAATACTTAGTCTATATTCATCTTATATTTATATTCATCTCCCATCAATGGCATGTGTGGATGAAATAGATATTTCATATAAATACATGTTCAAATTATTTTGACACTTTAATAATCCCTCTACTTACGTGCTTGTACTGGAAAGGCATGTACTTGATGAGAAGGGCTGGGATTTGAAGTTATTGTTGGAAAGGGCACCGAAAGCTGTGCATTGAGAAGCTGAAGTCGCTCCTTCTTTGCGGTCAGATTCTTTATCTGTTCTTCCAACCGCCTATTTTCAACTTGAAGTTGGTGTAATGATTTAAGCATTCCTAAAACTAAGACAAAAAAATGCACACGTTATATTCCACAGCCGCATTCAATGAACAAATAACACCTTCATTCAGTTTTAATTTCTGCATTACATTAAGACTAGCATATATGTGAAAATTTCAAATTATTACAGATGTCTGAATTTTAGTGGAAAGATTTAAAATCAACTTTGTGTAATCTGAAGTGCAGAAAAAAGTTCACAGTGTGTTGTCAAAGTAATTTTGGAATACCTCTACACCCTGGCTTAAATACTGATAGAGTAGCATCATTAGGGCCAGCCCACATTTTAAGCAAACAGCAGTACATGATAACTTAGCCCCAAATCAGAATATAAAAGTAGTAGTATTTTAGTAGCACAGGTTAACTGCACAGCTGGGATAAATCCAGTTCAGCTGCAGTATTAGGAATTGTAAACCTTTTAAAACAGAGAAGTTTGACAACAATATGCTGAACTAACAGCACAGCAACCAACCACGCTTATATAAAAACAACCAAGTTTATGAAAAGGGACTTTTTCTGATTTAATGACTCGTACAGTGAATCATAAATGTATAGAAACAATGAAAAAAAGAGAAGCCCTCCAAGGTGAAGCTGTCCCTGCGCACCTTGGCGGGAGCTGCGAGCAGCGATCTCGGAATCCCCCAGCAGGGAGCACTCTGTGAGCACCGCACTTACCCCCCGCGTTTTGCATAACGAGGGCATCACCTTCTCTCCTGACCTGATTTTTACCAAGCACAGTTTTCTCATACTCCCATTTGGTTTCAGAACTTGGATTTCCCAACCAGTACTACAGTGTGACTGTAAAGCCACAGGGATAGCCTCCTTTTTTTTTTCTTGCTTTTTATTTTTTTTAAATTCTAAATTGTATTTGTTTAACATGACCTCTGGGCCTACTACAGACATAAGTCTACTGGTGTAGGCACATCTGGTCATTTCCCAAGGATTTAGCTTTTATCCCTCCTCTTCAAGAACATACAAAGGAACCCTCAGTGAGCTCAAATGAGATGCAATAAGACTTAGCTAAACCTGTCCTCCAGCTATCATGTTTAAAGGATTATCCCTGCATGAATTTCCTCACAATTAGCATTTTTGTCAGGATACCATTCATAAAAATACTAACTAGATACCTCTTTACACTACCAATGAGAAGAATAATGCGTTCAATAAAATATAACACAAAGCACAACCTGGAATAAAATAAATTTTTTAACATATTCAGTGATTGTCTTTGATACTGATACATTACTGAATATGGAGATCCACGTGATCTACTGATCACTTATGCTTTTAACATATTCATTCTTGGACTATTCCACTCTATTAAACATAACTTGAGAAAATAATAATTTGCTTCCTTTAGGTACTCACAAAAAAGGCAAAACATAATAAAGACACGAAAGTCCCGTAGGACACCTGCCTAACATTTGTAAACATTTTCTCTTCAAACAGCAACAGAAGTAGAAAAGTCAGATTTAAAAATAAAAAATAGAACAATAAAAAATTATTATGCCAATTTATATCACACAATATGAAGAAAAATGGGGAACTGTACTACAATATTTACAGTAGTGGATCTAAGAGTTCAGAATTCTTTTCCAAACTCTGCAACTGGACATGCAAGTTACTTCCTCTTCCATTACACAATTTCCCCATCTATATAAATGTAGATAACCATAGAGAAGTGTTTTGTAATCTACTGATGCCATGTGATGCACTAAGAACTATGCTAGAACTGTACACTACAGTTATATTTCAATTCACAACATAAAACAAATTTTATTAAAATTCTTGGATAAGCACAGAATAGCAGTTCTGAGTAACAGTTGGCAAAAGTCATAATAAACAGATTGTGAGTACTTACTGTCACTGGGGGTGCCTTGCTCTAATAAAAACTGTTGTCCTTCACTCCACTGCCTCTCGAGAAGCTGTTCTATGCTGGCTGCTACTGGGGGCAAATTTTCCCCACAACCATTCCCTGATTGATCATAGCGAATCTGCAAGCTGCTCACAGGGGATCTGTTGAAAATATTGCAATTTATTGTTTAAAGGAAAGGATGAGAGGAAATGTATTAGAAAAAGGCTGTTGAAATTTCTAATCTTATATCAGCTCTTAGCACCTATGTATCTTATGCTTCCAAGACTAAGCTAATTCGTCAAAATCACTAGGAACTCCTGGTTCTCACTGCCAGGGCTTTAATAAAAGAAAGACATATTATTACAGTGTGAGAATTTATACTGAGAAAGCACATAACTTCTTCTTGCATACAGACTAACAAGATAGTAACTGACAAATAGCATTGAATTAAATTATACAATGCACACTTCTACAGCAGGAAACCATTATATATGGATACACAGGGCACCGACTTTGAGGGGAAAAAAAACCAACCCAAGCCAAACTTCAAACGTTTCCCTGAAAACACTGGGAAAAATAAAACCAATTTATTAAAATTGTCACATAGAAAGGTCATATATAATTCCACTCACTATTTTGTTCTAAAAACAGTCATGTAAATCTGGATTTTTGAGGGACTACATGAAAATATTATTTCACAAGGGATGCAATGCAAGTTAGAAGTTATCCTCTGCCTGTACTGTGAACACTTAATATACCTCCTTTTATACTCATGATCACACACAGTTCAAAGAATAATCCCCTTGCCACATGTCTTTTCTCATTCGGGAGAAAATTAAATATTCAGCACATAGCCACTGAGAAAGCTGGCTACCTCTCTCAGGCCCTAGGAGAAGGCTTCTTTTGCATTGGATGGGGCACAATTTGACTTGTGAGCAAAGCCAGATGTTCAGTGTATTTCTGACTCAGGTTTCTGGTCTCACATATGCATGGTCCCATTCCTCCTACAGGACCAACACCAAAGCCCACTAAAAGCTGGTTCTTGGTTTTGTTGTTGGTTGTTTGAGGAGGGGGTTAATCAATTCCAGTGAGCTCAGATTCTCAGATATTAGTTATTACTGTAAGCAGTTGGTGCCATCATGGGATCACAGCCATACTGTTCCACCCATAGTGCAAACTTAACAACAAGACCACCACAGTCCCACTAAGGACAACATAGAGAGCTCAGGAAATCAGTGTGTTAATTATGATTACCGTAATAAGCAGTGGTCACAGCACATTAGCTACCTAATGACTGTTGAGCATTTTGTAGGCACTAGGGCAAAGTGATTTTTACGAGAAAAGGTTTTAAGTAGGTGACTTAAGAGCTCTGTTAAGTATTTATAAATAGTTCCTCTTTTGCATACAGGAAGAAAGGAAAGCACTTGTTAAAACAAAAAGCTCTGATGAATGGGGTAACCAAAGTAGTGTTTTTTGACAAGAGATGACAACTCAACAGCATGTAACAGTTCAGCACAGAGACAGCAAAAGCAGTCTTAAAACGGACTGTTTACACGATGTGCTGAAGCTGTAAGAAGGGAAGTTTATGCAGAAACATTCTACGCAGAGATACTACACTTACACTTCACATGAACAACCCACTTTAAGAAAAAACAAAACAAAACAAAACCAAAACCCAAAAACAAATACATAAAACCACTGAACAACTCCCTCAGAAACTTCTCTCTCTTGTCTGCATGTTCCTGAGCAGCACATAATGCTACCCTAACAGAGTGTGCCATTTGAATTATAAATCACCAACAAAATTCTTGTTGGGCTTTGGAATGCTTCCTATCAATTTTGAAAAGGCAGAAACAAAGCAGTACATGACTGCATAACCTCTGCAATCCTTCAGTGGAAGCCTGTACAAGAGAAGGCTAAAAAAAAATAAAATCTAGATTTCCATGTATTGCAACATTAGTCAATCTCTCCTCTTCCAACTGAACCCCCTAGCTCATCCTTTAGACAGGATACAGCTCCTGCATGCTAGGGCTGAATCCTTATTCCAAATAGTATTTGATCAGAGTTTCCAAGAGGCTTATAAATGTGCTGTCTGCACTGGTCCAATCCTGCCATGGAGATGGGAACACAGTTTCACAGCTTGCCTGCTTTCACAACTGTTTTTTAAGTTTGGTACAGCTACTCATACTACAGAGCATTAATTAGAAGCAATACTGCATTTAGATATACGCATACATACAGATTTCACTGCAGGTTATTACATAACGGATTTTTAAATCTAAGGTTAAGTATGGGGTAAAAAAAAGTTTAAGTGCTACCTTGGGAAAAGCAGCAATTCCTTTGCAAAATGGAAACAGCTCACATATACCAGGTATATTTATATTTCTCATATATATATTAAAAGTTAAAATACGACAGCTTAAACATCAAACGCTGTGGTTATATTGGGGTACAAAGATATAACAATATGAATTGGAAATGACCATACAAGCTCATGAGTCACATATGTCTTCTCCGAAGAGCTGCAATCAGCTGCGTCATCAACAGCAAACAAATGTTCTGCAAGTGTTTTTATTTTAAGCAACTCGCTGAAAATCACATGGTTCTTTCGGAGAACTGTGTTATTTATGTATCTCATAAGCTTCAAAGGGAACAGAGTCAGAACTCGTAGCTAAATAATTTTAATAGATAAAGCAGGTAACATTCGGAGTTGCAAAGTTTCCAGATAGCAGGTTTTTTTAAGTTAGCTTTTTATTCGCTATAAACCATATTTTAAGTAACCAGAGTCACTTATTTACTGAAGTGGGGAAGGTGGGGAGTTACCTACACGTTTTAGAAACCTTGACATACGTGTAATCTTTTTTGTTGCACAAACCAGGGGTGAAATTTGCTGACTACTGAACTTAATTGAATGAGTAGGTTTTCTAAATTTTTTCCATGCTAAGTATTTCAGACTAAGTTTTTCCATCTTTCAATTCTGTTACTACAGCAGCAATTTCTCCCTCTTGCTTTCTCTCACACTACCCCCACCTCCCCCTCTATTTGGCTTGTTTTTGCACAACCCTGCCAAGCAAAATCTCTTTCCTCTTTGCAAAGTGCTACAGCTTCCATACACTGCAGGAAGCTTTTCAGCTGTGGACTGAGGTGGCCTTTGTATCATCTAGTTCTCCTTTAGCATCCCCATCAAAACCAGTTGGTATTTTACCATGCTGCAAGTACTGGACTGTATATACCCTGAGCATACACACTCTGTAGAAGCGTTATATTTAAGAAGTTTACCTTCCCAAGTATTCAATAAAAGACAGACTGAACACAATTATGACCTATGCAAATCGTGCAAAGACCAGGTCTTTGCATATTAACTAAGAAGGCATTAAAACTCATAATTACCACAACATGTATGCATAAGAGGACTACTTAATATATAATCAAAAGTTCTGGAATTTCCTAATTGCTGAGCATTTCTCTTCGCAAAATTCTCTGAACTTCCTTGTCTGTATAGATCAATTTATATGCTAATGTAAGTATACATATTTATACTAAGAATACCATCTAAACTAATTTCTAAATTCTCTATTTATTATTTTAGAAGCAATACATACTGGAAAACTTAAAAACAAGTTCATGACTAGGTAATAACACCTAAGTATTATAATGGATAATCTCATCCCATCCAGCAAGATGTCTTTTGATTAATTAAGGAATATAATACAAGATCAACAACACCAAGCATGTACATTAAATTATCTAATTTGGAGATATTTGTTATAAATTACCATAATAAACACATGCTATAGCAATAAAATTCATTATTATAATGCTATTTCTGTGTAACTAGCATTTTTTAGCTATCCTAAAATCTTTTTCAGGATAAATCTTTTTTTCAGATAAATCTTTTTCATGGTTAGTCCCTAAGTAAAAAACACAGCAATAACAACATAAAATCTAACTCATATTGGATCCAATATGGAAAATAAAGCTCTTTAAAACAAAGATTTGTTTAAAATATACAGAAAATATTACTGAAATGTTTAAAACACAATATTGAAATTTTAACAGCAAATATTTTAAAACAAAATAATACGATAGTTTCAGCAGAAATCTTATCTCAAACTTTTCTAGCAGATGTGACTTGCAGCAGAACAAAAAAATACTTTTTTCTACAGAGAATTGTTACAAATTTTGAATTTGTGAGGGAAAAGAAAGAAAATATTTGCTTGGAATTTTTACTGATATTTAATGTTTCACACCATCTTATTCTTGTGATCATTGTTACGTATATGGGATTTTGGAATTTTTGCAAATATTACTAAACTAGAATTGTGGTAACAAATCTGAGGAGATAAGTGGTACATATGGATTAAATGACAGCTAAATCTCTCTAAAGCAAGACTCCATTTCTTAAGTAAGGGAGTAAACTTACAAATCTGAATTTGTAAACCTAATTTCAGTTGATACAAAAGTACATTTCAGCACAATTTTAGCTCTTTGATTGTATTAGGGATTTTTTTAGAAGGATATATCAATATAAAAATACATGTATTTATACATGTGTGTTTATATTTTTATATATATGGGCTTTTAAAACACTTTGGTATTACTGGTAAAAAGACAGTGAAGTTTGCAAATCTTAAAACATTTCCTCTGCCTGCACTCTCCAACATAAATAACGCTTACCGTGGTGAGAGACTTCCTCTGGGTGATCCTCCTCTGCCAACAAGGCTTCGGCTGTTATCTCCGAGATCTTGATCTGCAGTGTAAATATTTCACAGCTGATAAATCGCCTTTTCTTAGATAAGAGTTTTAATATCTGATGTAGATACTTTAAAAATACCTTCAATCTCAACTTCTATCTGTAGTTACTGCTGAAGAGTGAATAAGTAACTAGTTTAAAATTGCTGAACTGTAGCATGTAAGGTGTTGTCCTTACACATTTCTGAGGCTGTACCAGGCCATGGATTATGTTCACTTCTTTCATTCCTTTCAGTTTTACAGCACAGAAGCGTGGTTTGCATTTGCAGTACCCTCCCCTCAGCCACTTTTAATTTGTACGGTGAAAGTAATGAATCACAGCTGTGGACAGCTAATCTGTATGCTTATCACAGCAAATCCTGATGCTCTGTATTTTTTTAACACTTTGCATCCCAAAACAACTCATAAAATATATAATGTATTAAACTTACTGCTGCCGTCTAACAAGCACACATTATTCTGCAAATTTACTGAAAACTTTATGAAAGCGTATAATTCACTAATTCCTATTTATAAGCAAAGCATAGGAAAGCCCCTTGCTAAAAAGGTAGTAAAACAAACAAAAAAGGCCTCATTAAATATACGAAAACGTTTTGCTTGGAAGGACTCAAAAGGGTTATTTTCCCTATGGCCTCTCAATAAAATAACCCTATCTGCCCCCTTCAAGGTTGCCCTCCCCCTATTCTGAGTCAAGCGACCTCCGACCCCTTGGAGGGCAAAGACATGACTGATCCATTCTTGGTAAACTGCTAAACTCATTCCCTTCCCCCAAACAGGCATGACTACTACGACATGTCAACAAATCCTTACGGAGGGAATGAAACAAAGCAAAGCCAGCGGCTCATTAAAACCGCAGCGGAGAGCCCGCGGTACCAAATGCCAATCGGTAAATATTCACAAGATTATTAAATGCTGCACAAGTTCTCTAACGGGATCTCTTTCACACGAACTTGTATGTAATGCAATTTCATGAATTATGCAAATAAAGGTTTCAACTATTCACGACAAAACCCAGAGCTGTGTCACTCCGGCTGCAAAGAGCTGGGAACTGAGCGCATCAATCACAGGAGTCACAAGAGACACTGGTGCATTCCTGCCTGCTGATGGCTCTGCTTAAACATTTACATTTCACACACCGAGGGAAAAAAAGGGGGAAGAAAACCCGCGCTGTTCCACAGAACAACTGAGAATTTACTTCCAACGCAGAACAACTTTGTACAGACATTTAATAACCAAAAGTTGAGCAGAAATCAAAAATACAATTTAACAACCTTTTTAAAAACAAGGAGTTCTGTGAAGCTGCACATTTGCACCGGCAGAGGAAGCTTACCTGCTTGGCTGTTTTCAGACTGAGCTATAAGTGCTGCCATAGCTGAATTTGGATTCAGCCTATTGCCGTACATGTGGGATGGAGGCAGACTGAGAGAAGATCCAGGTAGGGTGTTTGCCTGCAAGAAACCAATTAAAACTTGAATCCTTTTTTTTATAATGGGGGAGAAATGCTAAATGTATTTTAAAGAAGCCTTCTTAATACACACTTATTATTTTCGTGAGTTGAATGCTTTTTAAAACAATGTATTTAAAAGAAAAGAATGTTTTCCATTTGTGAGTACAGAAACAGAATTGCAGTACTTTGAAAAACAGATCAGATTTTAAAGTGTGTTGTACTTGTGGCTGGCAAGATCTTTTAATTAAAGAAAACCCTTCTAATAAAAAAGTACTGTAGCAAATATTAAAAATACCTAAAATGCATTTTAAAACAACCGCAGTTTACAGGACGGGCAGACTTCCTTGCAATCCTGAAGTATGCGCTCAATGCTAGGACTTAGTAGCATGGCGACCATGTGGTTATCCTACTAATTATTTAATCTTATTAAACCATTTACAAAATAAGGGCAGGTAGACAACAGATGTCTCACAAATGCTTGGGTTCCTTACATCACAAGCCGGCTGTGGAGGTCAAAAGGTCCAACTTTCAGCTCTACAGTTTAACTACACAGAGCCATATTTCCTTTGCTCGACTCCGTCATTAGTAAAACGTGCACAGTATTTTGTTACTTCCTATTTTGATAGACTTGGAAGCCTGGTGTTTTTTTGTTTTGTTTTGTTTTTATTTTAAAGAACGCAAACAGCCATTACAAGTATGTTTTCTATACAATAGGGGGCTCCGGGAACCACAGCTTTGCCCTGACCCCATATAAGGAACTGTATTTTTGGCAGTTGGCCAGCTCTACTTATTGAAGAGCTCCCAAAGTTTGTGTTCATTCATGTTGCTAACCACAATTCTGAAGGTCTCTGCTGGGACTTGTGCCAAACAAGCGAAAATGAACCCTTAAACAGATGAAGCTAAGGAGGCTGGCCAAAATCTTGCATAATCCAACGCAATAAAAATACCTTCTTCCTTGGCCACTTATGCTTTTTCCCTTTCGAAGAAAAAAAGATTTGTGTCAAATGCTAAGTTGCAGAGACAGGCAATCAAAGAAATAAAGGCACGGCTGCTTATTTTAAAGGCATTTTCCTACCTGATAAAAAAATTATTTCAGAACAAAGGAAAGACTGCAGTGGGGGGATGGAATCAAATATACACAAACCTGTGTGATCACTGGCTTTAAAATTAATCTTCTAAGAAAATGTAAACAACCTTTACAAATGAAACATTTTTGAAAAACAAAAAAAAGAAGGTGAACAGTAAGGAACTCAATTTGTGGGACATTTTGACATGCATAACTGCACACAAGAGACAGAGGAAACATACTGGTTATTACAGCAAAATATTACAGAGTATAAACTCTGTCTCTGGAAAGAATCACACACTACCATTAACTTTTGGCTTTCTGCCAACATATTAAACTTGATGAATGGACTTTTATGAATTCACACAACTGTTTTCAATGATGCTTTATTTACTATATACTGGTGAGAAATTGTGCCTGATATTTACATTCTTCTACTGTCACAAAGTTAGAAAAAGCCACAAGTAATTGCTTACAATGATCAGGGGTTTATTCACTTTTCAGTTTATAGGTACATGCAATATTGCTAGACATGGAACCACAGTGTCGCTTCAAATCTGGCTGTTACTTCTGGTTGTTTGTTGGAGTTTTTTTTAAGAATTGCATATCTTTAGTAGAATTAATCGAAATTATTTCTAAGTCTTAAAAATAATGCAGGCATTTCCACCTACCCAGGTGCAACAGCTTCCAGGAATACAATACTTATTAGTACTGTGACACTGACTGACGAGGGTAGCAATACTACACAGCTCCTGCTATTTTCTTTAACAAATGCCTATAGGGCAGTTCCAACTTAACAATTATTGTTCTTAGCAACTTTCAGTTGTTTTCCCTTCAAAACCAAACAAACTTCAGCCAAATCCTTTCACTGATAAAACCTTACAGAATGGAGTATTAAGAGACTCAACCATTATTATCATTCAACCATATCTAAAAGGCCAGACTAGCAAAATAAAACGTTGTATGATGTTATGAGTTCTACTAATAGTTTTAGGGGAAGGAGGTTTAAACTCCAAACACCAGGTCTTATTTCTGTTTCGTTTCAGCATATTTCCCTAAAAGGTTTCTTTTAATTCTAGTAATTGCATGTACTGCTCACATTTTACACAGAAGCTTCTATACTTAGCTCTCAGTCCACGTAATTCACTGCAAGGCTGCTTAAAACTGTGCAATAGCAGCTATATATTAATTTATGATGGCAGGAGTAGCTACAATCAGCAAGGGGAATACAAGTTTGTTTGACTGAGACATGCACAAATAGCTTTAAGAACTTTCTGAAAATACCTAAGTATCTTGAAGGGAGTTGCTAAAGTTTGTTGAGTTAACTATCACATCACAAAACAGAAGACATCAAAGGAATTAAATGTTTGCTAAGTAGGTTGATATAACAGATCAAAAGACTAAGCAGGATTTAAACAATATCTAAGAACTTGAGTTTTTTCACAAGTGGTGGTTTCACCCTAAACGTTACCCCTGTTTATATTTTAAAATAATAGTTATGGTGTCTTACAAGTTGGAACTATACAAGTTCCAATGCCATCCTGCACTCTATGCAACTCTTAAGGCAAAAAGACACAATAAGATCGTTCAAGTATGTTGAAGGTAAGTAAAAAACCTTTGAAAATACTTTTTAAAAATGGCAATGTAAAATGACAAGAATAATGATTTGTGAAGCTTCCTTATGTACGTGACGACTTCATCTGACAAGGAAGTAGACAAGGTGGAGGAGTGCAACGTTATTTAAAGGTGAAATAGGAGCTTCATGTTTCACTCACAGTCGAAACAAGCTGTAGCAAGCATTTATTAAAAATGCACAATCATCCTGTCAATACATATTAAGGTCACAGGACTGACACATGTTCTAAAATGCAGAACTTTTAAGGTTGTATTATTCTATATTTCAACTGTTTCTATCTAAACACTCAACACAATCCATGATCAAAATGTATGAACTAATAAAAATCCAAGACTACTAAGTATTTATTTCGAAAAGGCAGCAAATTTTCCTGAAAATATTTTAGCAGAAGGATTTAAACCCATCTAGAGGTATACAACACACTGCTTTCCTTTATGGCATATTCAACAAATCAGTAAAGCCATAAGCAGCAGAGCAGCACAGAAGGACGATGCATTGTAATTCAGAGAATACCCATGTGCAGTAAGAAATGATTGATATTTGACTGATGTTTAAAAACACTTCCTCTACAGCAAGAGAAAAATACAAGCATATTCTTCTAATTAAAGAACAAGACTTGCAAGTTAACTACATTTAACTCATATATAAATATCTTCCAAAATATTTAGAATAGTTTTAGATTCGTTTGCAGGACTCCAGAATAGTATTTAACAGTATGACTATAAAGTTTCCAAAGCATTCGTATCTGAACATTTACTCGTATCTGAAATTTCCAGGGAAAGCAGTCTCTTCAATCAAAAGTTACATGTTCTTTCAGCAGAAAAAACCAAAGGGGAGAAAAGTGAGACAATGCTTAGCTGTATGCAATCAGATTGAGTCTAAAAACTTTGAAACTCTTTGAACATGCCTTTTCCCCCATTCCTTTCAAGTTTTATGCTATGAAATATTTTCTGATAACAGGCCTCATTTCTGTCTCAGCTCCACACTAGTAAGGTTTTAATACTCAGCGTGTGATGAGAGATGAAACCAAGTGTGAACAACTTTTGGGTCCCATGAGTAGGCTGACTGTTGAAGCTGTCAGGTTCAATTGCATCATTCCACATTATTCAATGCCCCAAACTGCTCCCTAATTGTTAGAGGCTTAACATATTCAAAACCATTGTTTAGGCTAATGCTGAAATGCCTACAGTTGAGTTTCCATAAAGAACGGGGAGGGATTTAATTGTAGTTAAACCATTACTGAACTCTCCTCCTTTCGTGATAGGGCAACAAGGATGGCCAGAACAACCAATTCCAAGACAGCTTCTTAATCGGTTTATATCCAATCAACACCCCTTTTCCCCTCTGCTTTAAAAATTGTCACTGCTATATTGTAGCTTTGTGTTATATCATCATAATGCTTTACAATTAGTGACACATCACCTAATTACCTATTTCTGCAAATACTTATTTGTCAAAAATAATTTCAAAGGTTAATTTTATTTCTTGTTTAAAATAAAAACATATCGTTGCTCCTGTGGCTGGGTTCACACCATTTACCAATCATACCAGGTTCTTCATCACAGCACGACGCTGCGATATGAAGTGCAGAACTCCCCCTTGCTCCTACTTAGTCAAGAAATAAAGAGCATTAGATATACCACTATCAACTACTTAAGGCCAACTACTACTGAAATCATATGAAAAATTTCAATGCAGATGAAATTTAAAGCTAAATTTTCTGCAAGCTGTTCTGCTACCCTTCCAAGATGTTACGAACACTTTCCATGCATATGTAGCTTCATGTAATATAGAAGGAAATTCAAGCACAGGACCAAGTGCTAGCATCAGTTTACTTCATCTAGAAGACATCTTAAGCTGATGCATTTTGGTCTACGGCAAGCAACATTTATCTGAACAATGTATTAATTACTTAAAACCTGCATTAAAATTAAATGAGATTAAATATGAACACGTATTAATTCTAGACACATAATTATAATAAAAAATTTATAATGTACATATAGAAAAATTATTTTCTTTTCTTGAGCAGTGAAAAGAGGTGCCTATGAAGTGACAGCAGCAGAAGCAACCTTGCCTTGTGTTTCCTAGTTTAACTTGGGCAAGTGAAGAATTACTATTTTTATCCCTAGAATTTTTAAGGCCTTTGCTTGGGTATTGAAGGCAATGGGAAGAATATGCTATTGCTTCCTTTTATTCTTTCAGTACTTATGGTACAACCTTTAAGTGCATTTAGGAGAGGTGAGGGAACCACCAATGCCATCATCACTCGCCTCCTGTGAATCGTCAGCTGTTCCTTGGGATGGCAAAGCACACCCACAGAAGGGTGGTCACACCACAATTCACTGCAATACAAAGAGCAGTCCTGCCACATGGACACCTTCTCACGCGTCACTTCCTGTGACACAACCCTTGAAAATTTTCTCCACAAATACGGAATTTGCTTAGAAGTCTTAGAATGCTTATCAAGACCTTGTTTCCAATGGAAAAACAAAAATGTAAATTCCTGTTTATTGACCTGTGTGCCAAGAAACACAGCTGGAAGACAACACAGAAAATCCTTAATAAAATAGTGTTTCCACATTTCTTCTGAAACTTATCATCTGACTTTTCAAAACAACTAGCACAACACAAAACAGTATTAATCCGTAGCATGATAATTACTATTCATATATTTTAATTAAACCTATACTTTGATTTACATCTTTTTAATGTATGTTTTGGCTGTCTTAAGTTATAAGTTGAACATAACTTAAATTCCAAGCAAACAATACTGACCACTTGACTAAAACAACCTACAGCACTACTGATGACTGGAATCAGAGTGAATTTCTACAGCAAACCTCACCTCACCTGCTATCACAATCACCAATGTGAATCAAACCTGAACATCCACCATAGGTTTTTACACATTCATTCTGTGAAAGCAACACTGAGATTGAAAAGACAGCCCTCCCATACTGCCACCATTTCCATCCAAGCATTCTGAAGCCCTTATAGTTTGGGGATTTTTTAAAACAGATAATCAAGGTCCAATTGCACAATAAATGTTTTTGCCACCTGGCTGAAATAAAAGAATTAACTGGAAAGTATAATTAGGAGGTTGGAAATGTTAAAATCAGAAAAAGGGTTTATGATGTCTTAGAAGAGCAACTTTTCATTCAAAAAGAAAAAGAACATTAATTACAAGTGTACAAATTGTCATAATTTAAAACTGTCAGGAAAACTGTATTAGTGACATCATTCCATGGATACAATATTCACATTACTAGTACTTCTTCTGTCTGCAGCAAAAATAAATCCTTTGAACTTCTGGCTGTAATGAAGACTCTATCTTATGAACAAGCTAATAATCAAATACTGTCTTTGAGAATCAATTGTTTTGATTAAACATACAAATAAATCCTTCAATTAAATGAAACCATCTAACCTTCAAACCACAGCACTCAAGTATTTTCCAAGAAAGGCAAGAATGAATACAACTGTGAAACACAGTGGGATTTGAAAGGCAAAATGAAAAATTGATAGCACACCTACAGAAACTAATTTATACCTCTGCCCAGTGTACAACAAGGGCACATAAAGTCATTAAAAACCACATGGATAGAAGGCCTACCTTCCAATAATGTGAAAACGCTATAACCTCAACTGTACTACCACTTTGCTCCTCTCTCATGTTAACTAACTAGATATTATATAAATTTTTAACCAATTAAGATCTATGTATTTATATACCAGACATAAAAAAGAGACTCGTAGAAAAACTTACTAGAATGCCCATTAAGAGGTCTTTTTTGTTTGGTTGGGTTTTTTTGTTTGGGGGTTTTGGTTTTTTTGCGGGTTTTGGTTTGCTTTTTAAAGGAGGCTTTGTAAAGATAAGACCCTGGGATTCCTCCACAGACCTAAGTGAAAATACAGCTATCATTTCAACACCAAGCCTTTTCACCTTAAGTTGGTTGCTATATCATTTCCATTTACCTCTGTGTTCATAGCACTTAAACTGTATGTGTTCCACAGAGACGTGGAAGCAGCATCTTGCCCAAGAATCTGTTTTACTGAAGAACTTTAATCTATATATGAAGAATCTCAATTTCACTCTCATATTGACTAGCAGAAAAAAGGACTTTTAGTAGGAAACAAACTCAGTATACCCATGGAGGAATCTATTTTCTTCATATGAGTACTCCAAAGAAAGCCAGACACTTGCAATATGGCAAATAAGGGATCTGAGAGAAAAGTAACTACTTTCAAGATCACCTATAATTTAGAGTAATAATAAAGAATCAGCTACTTATTCACAAGCATGGACATTTCAACTATCTAAATATCAACAGTCTTTGCTATTTAAGTGATGAAACAAACACCTTCAGTAGCAGAATTGCTGCTGTGCAAAAACGCTTGCAAGATTCTCAACATTTCCACAAGGCCTGTAAGGCCATGGCCTCAGCAACCAACTCTGCAGCTTGCAACAGACACACACCATGTATACTTGAAATCTTTTTCAAGGAAGACCTAAATACTGTTTCATCTAAATAGTTTTATTATTTCCATTGCATACAAACTAGAAAATTTCACACTTTTTACATTCAACACCATTATTACTGTCTCAGGCAGCTAAATTGAAGTAGTGCTCCACTCAGTTCAACGAAGAGGTCAATGTGCCTCAGTTGCCTGGAGACTGATGGTTGCTACAGCAGCACCAGATAAGCCCAGCTAAATAAGCTTCAGCTTGAAGGCAGAAAACATTTATTGCTAGAGTGAAACATTGATGCAGTTGTCTCAGCATGCGGCACGGTGCAAAACCACGAAACTCCCTTTCAGACTACCTCTACATTGCACAAGTCTACGTGAAGACAAGCTTTCTGAAGCAAGAGGAAAACAAGACTTTCATTGGGCTAAATACTAGATTACTTGCAACTATGATTCCTTTGTTCTTCCAGTTGAGTCACATGTTAGAAGGAATTTTCCCTCTGGCTGTAAATTCTTCCTCCTTGCTACTCTCCTCCTCCCCCACTCCAAAAATCCTCAGTTGGATTGCATGAAAATCAGATTTTTACCCGTTTTGCCCAGAAGTAGCTAGAAATTAAAACAGCTTTTAAGTGAGAAACAAGAAAATTTTGATGGGTAAACTTTTACTAGTACAGTTTTTTCACATTTTTCATTTTGCAAGACTCGAATTTAAGTGGCTATGACTTGGAAGGAAAGTCTGTTTTGCACTGACATCCTACAACAGAATATCAAACCTCTGTCTGCAACAAACTGAAGGATGCATTTAGCGCACTTTCCAAATCTAGAAGCACTGGCAGTTTCCTGTGGCAATGAGTCCCAAAGATGAGCAACATACTCTGTTAAGAATGATTTTGTTCGGGATGTGCTGACCTTTCCTTATCTATCTTTTTGTTAAGTTATAAGATAAGGAGAACCAAATAATTTCAGCATCCAAACAGCCTGTGATCCATGTTGATATTTTACGTTTGACCCAGTGGGTAGGAGCCTCTTTCAAGAGACTTTATTATCAAGAGGTGTTTTGATAGTAACATAAAATATGTTAATTGGTTTTCATGTTTCCAGCATTTCTATCAATTAGAGAATTCTAGTACTACAGAAAGGATCTAATTTCCTTTTTCTAGAAGCATGCTGCTTAAACCATGCAACATCATTATCTCCAGATGTTTTAGTACTCTTTTTAATTATCACTCATATTAAAGGTAATACGAACAAAACAAAAAACCCCCTAAAAAACAAAAACTCCCCCCAAATCCCCAATAAACAAACAACAACCTCCCCCCCACCCCAACAACATACACTGTATGACAATGTATAAACTGAACTTTAAAAATGAACTAAGTTACTTATTTTGGAGACATTCTGCAATCTATTAGCATATTGTCATAATTGCTGTCTATGCTTTACCTTAATGACTAATTACTAAGAGCTGAGAGGTTTCCCCACAAGGCACCCACCAAACATGCAGCAGAAATCTATACTATCTGCACTCTGGACTTCCTAAGAGCTGACTTCCTAAGAGCTCTTATGGCATTCAGTATCTCAATGATTTCTGTGTTAAGGAACAGACTTCAGAAAGTGGCCTGAAAAAATATAAAAAGAGAGTAAAGTTCTTCTTAAGTTCTGGAAATCATCTCTGATTACACGTTTAATGCAGTTTAATATAATTATGTGAAATTCCTTTGCATTCCTAAGCAAAAAAAGGATTATTGCTTAAATAAGTTTGTTGAGATCATGTCAAAGTCTTTAGTTTTAAGATGTTCTGATCCAAAGGTGACTGCAGGAGTAAAACACTAACTCTTAACTTACATATGACTGAGATGTGCATCTTTGGGAGCGGAGTAGGAAACTCATTTAAGCAGCCAAACACCTAAAGCAGGTCACATATGCCACATCCCAGAGTCCTAGAACTGAGGGCAGCTTGGGGTTTTTTTCCATGTATTTATTCTACTCACAAAAAAAAGTTGATTCAACAACTAATAGCAGATAGACCTGCCGTTTTCTAGAGCATCCATAGGGAGGGTGGCCCAGAACCGTCCCTTAAAACACTGCAGTCTGCCCAACTCTAGCAAACTTCAGATGTTTAACCTGAAACTTTCCTTCCTCACGTTTACTTTGTGCCGATTTAAAACTTAAAACCAGCAGGAAACAGGGTATGTTTCTCTGAACAAGAATGGGAAACGAAAGTGGACAAAAGAGTATCTTCCTTGGCCATACTGAATGTAAGAATAAGATATCCATAATTTGAGGTTACAACTGTAAACTTGGAAGGAGTATCAATCAGGTAAGTGCATTTTATTGTCCCATGAAAATGTCCAAACACCCCTCCTGCAGACTTGCAAAAACCCCTCTCAACTTGAATTTTCAGCAAAGGAACATCTACTTGTTTAAGTTGTTCTATTAAGTTCCTTCATAATTCCACCCCTGTTGTGGAAGGCATAAATAAGATTGCTCCCAAAACTGCTCCTAACTTCTTGTTGAAAGGAACAAAAACTAAGAGTAGAGTTCCTATTTCCTGTCTTTTCATTTATTTTCCCACGAGTGCCAGAATATAAAATAAAAAGGACAAGAAAGTTCCCTTGATAGAATGCAAAATGATGAGCAGACTTAAACTATGACAAAGAAAAAACCCACTAAAATAGGAAGCCAAAAATAGTGTAGACTAGTAACTTGGAGAAAGAGCAGGGGAATACAGAGATCCAAAATTAGGGACTAGATTAATTCAGAAAATGAGAAAATAAAAACCACAGGACAGATGCATCTGAAACATCATGTGCCCTACATTCAGAACCTGAAAAGATCTCAGGATTCCTTAGCTTTCACATTCCCCTGTTGGTAACAAATAACTCCAAACCTACTGGAAAAAAAATAAGCCTTATCTCCCCCTAGAAAATGGATCAGACAAAGGAGGATAACCACCTCTATATGAATGCTAAAGAAAACCCTGCTGCTTCTGTACTTCTCCTAAGGGAAGTAAAGCCAAAGGAACTTTGGAAGGGACAATGGAAGTGATAAAAAGCAAACTTCTTTCACTCAGAATTGCAACTGAGCAGCAGCACCTACCTTCCCAATTACCACATCTGCACCCTGGAGGCAGTGGTTCATTACACTGTGTTGAAGTGGACCTATCATGCCATCACAAATAAATCCTGGACGTAAAGAATAACAAACAGCAACTATTCAGTTTCCCTATCTTTGTGCAAGCCACAAGGACTGCTGTTACAGATACTTCTTGTCCTTTTCCCTCTTCATTATCTGCCTCTGTGGCAAAGGAAGCACAGTGCATAAAGCAGGAGTTGGGCATTTAGGAAGAAAATAAAACAGAAGCTGCAGAGGAAAAAAAAAAAGCTTAGAAAAGAAAGAAGACTCCAGCAGCAGCAAAAAAATCCCACTGTAAGATAGTCTTCTGGATTGCATCTGTAGAAGAGGTTAGTACCAAGTACGTGCCATATTGCTTGAAATTGCCTCACAGATGTGCTTATTACAGAGATACCATCACACAGTAGAATGAAAAAAATAAATACAATTTGAAAATTTTATATTGAATTTTCAGAAGAAGAATAAATCCTTAAAATTTCTCAGTAAACTGAGATTACTACAATGTAAAGATCATACATTACTGGATCATACAACACCAACCCCAAAAATTTGATGAGCTACAAATTTTTAAAGTAAAAGACTGTATTTAAGCAGACTATTATGTGTCATTTCCACTCCCACTATTGAAACGAGATTACAAGATACTTAAATGCATCTTTTTCTTGAAAGCAATACAGTCTTAACCATTAAACGGCTTTAACAATCAATGACTGAAGAAAGCCCAGTCAAAAACCTTTACTTCCAATTCTGCAGTTTGGCTCTGCATTCAGAACCTGGGGACCCCAGAAACTAATGGTCACAGAGCTCTAGTAAGGCAATTTCACTAATTTAAGTCATCAAAAAGAACACACAGCTCATGCAATTTCAATCTGAACCCCAACCAAAATAGCAAACATTCAATTATACAGTACTAAAGGAATAAAACCAAATCCTGCTGTACAACACCAGAAGATACTGAGGAACCCAGGTCACCAGTTTTTTATGAACATACGTTTATCAGTAAGAATAACTTATCAGAAAGAGCAGCATGGCAAATTGTTACAGAACAGCATAACAGGTGGACAAACATTTTTGCTACAACTATGAAGCACTACGAAATATTTGAGATAAAAACTGAGCACAGGACATTCAAGTGGTGCAACTCATGACCTGGCTTAAAAGGGAAAAGTTAGGATGATATTCAAACTCCAAATCGAAGAAAGCGATTTTTCTCAATAACGGAGCACATATCAATAACCATATGAAAGTTAAAGACACACTTCTGAGAGAAAAAAACCACAAGTTTGGGATACAGCAATTTGCTGTTACATACAAAACAGGCAGTACCCACAACCATGTTAAGAGCACCAACTCATAGAAAACCAGGAGAAAATATTTGTGTGGACTGTACCCCTTCTCTCCTGTATCCCTTTTTTACTACATTTTTGCAATTGTTACATGCATTGTTACCTAATAAAGTCTTATTGAATTAAGCAGTGTAACCTATCTGAGGCTATGTCCAAGATATATAAAAAGAAGAACAGCATGCAAAATAATCTGCATTTCCAGCAAGTGGCATTTTTACTAGTCCACTGGTTCCCACCTGGTGAGGAACACCAGCACTTCAAATCAGTTATGGCATAGCATGGAACACAAGTTCATATTGTCTTCTGGATTTATTGGTTTGGAACAAAAATTACGAGTGGCACGAGAGAAAAGAAAACGGGGCAGAAAAGGGGATTTTAACAAGGTCTATACTGTATTTTTGTCTTAAAAAACAAACAAACATCACAGTATAGAAACTATCATACTAGTCAATAGAATGAAAAAAATCAAAAGCCAGGATTTTCAGGTTGTGGGGTTTTTAAGCTTTAAACTCAGTGTTGTTTAGTTGTTGAAGGAAAAAACAGCACTTCAGGGTTTTAATCACCAAAGTTTTATACAGGCCTGTAAGTTACTAAAAATAACAGAAAATATTTTGTCATTTTGAGTAGTATTAATTTAATAGTAATATTTAATAACAGTATTACCTAATTTAGGGCAGTTGCTTTCAACTGTTCGCAAGTTTTTTTAATGTTACGAACTAAATTTTCTGCATTGGATGCCTATCATGCCATTCTAATCAGAATGTATCAGCTAATTCTGAGACTAATTCTACAGGAACATATTTTTTCCCAAGTCCTTCTCTTAAGAATTTCCTAACACCCTTTAAAAAAAGAGACATGCAAAAAAATCCTTCAAAAATTGACAAATTTATGATGTCCCCAAAATCATAATTACAAATGCCCAACGGAGATCTAAAAAAACAGCTGAAATCTCACAGGATGCACCTTAGCAGCATATCTTTGAGGCTATTCCAAGTTGTAGCACTATTCTGATAGCACATCTGCTAACATGACTGAATAAGGGAGGAGGTAAGATTTGGACATACTTGCTCTCTTCAATAATAGTTTAAGTAAAACCTGATTTTTTAACTATTACTTTTTACCTGTTATAGAGGTACAAGCTTATCTTAGCTTATGACCTAGGATGATGGTTTTCTTTTAATCAGAACACTACACAAGAAACATACTACTAGCACACTCTTATTTGAAGATTTCTATGGTCAAGAGGTGGGTAAACACTGAGAACACATCCACAAGAGCCCAGTAAGCAGACAGCACTCTGATGGAACTTTGCAGAAGTAAGTAGGTAAACCCTAACCCTTGACATATAATCAGTCATTTATGCTAAATGGGAAGGGGGTGGGAGGTAGGGAAAGAGATGATAATTAAAAAAAGGGTTGCTTCAAGTGGAGAACAACTGCATGGTAAACTAGGCTCTCCTGACTGAATCTCTTCAAGGTAGTACAGACCTTATGCACTGAAAGAAGACTCAAGCAGTGGAAGACTTTGTTAATCCAAATAGAGGAGCTTTTTCACCTTTACGGCTGTCAACCAAAACTCATAATTTCAATCTCCCTGTATATCTCAAACTCAAGACTCTTTTAATGGTACTACCTGTGGATAAGATCCTGACAAGTAAATCTATGATCACTTGAAAACAAGTTTGGTAGTGAGGTAAGATACACAACTCCTTTGCTTCTGTGGGGATGAAAAAAAAAAGCCCTCAAGGCAATTCACAAGAAACAAAGCCAAAGGAAGGACAGGAATTTTAAGCAGTTAACCTATGGAGGGCTCTCTAGTTCAGCTTAACAGTAAGAGAATGTCCATCTCCTAGGGCATACTTCTCTTTTTTTGTGACAACATGAGGGAAAAAAATACTATGGTATTTCTCCTCCTGACTCATAAAATATGGGTTTTGTCCCATTGCTTTTTCAATCTGTTTATCTTCTGACAGAGGTTAACAAATAGAAGTGCTGGTGCACAACTCTTGCTTATTTAACTTTTCCATGTCAATTGATTTTACAGATCTTTGCCTTATCCCATCTCAGTGTCTCTTTTTGAGGCCACAAGTCCCTCACTATTTACTCACTCCTTATAAAGATGTTCTTTGCCATTGTTCACTGCCATGGCTCTTCTTGTACCTCTTTTGGCATGTACTGCATCTGTTTTGAATAGAAACTGTCCTTTCCCTTTAACATAGATTTTATTTGCCCTCTTACCACCTTGTCAACACAGGCTGGTGAGGTCTTTCAGCAGTTTGTGACAGCTGATCTTCATAATGGCTCATTGCATAACCCAGCATAATCAGCAAACTTGGTGTGTGTTCCTCCTCCTCCTTTCCCCAGACCATTTATGAATACGTTGAGCTGTACAAAGGCCGAGTCTTTCCGAGACTCTGATGGCAAACCTCTCCTTTGTGAAAACTGAGCATTGACTTATGTGGGTTTTTTCAAAACTTTTAACCTGCTACTAAACTAATATACAACCCCTTCCCTTAACTCCAAACTGTTCAATTTAAGCGTTGTCAGTGAGTTAGAGTGTGTAATGATCTTTGGAAATGAAAAAAAGGGGTAACTTCATTCCAAAAAGAGTAAAGTACCAAATTTTTAATTAATTTCTTTGAAGTAGTTTCTATCAATTTGTGCAAAAGAGGTATCGCTTGATTTTGGGTGAAACCACCTTACTTCTTTAGAAAACCAGTGCAGAAGAATGATGTAAAAATATGAACTGCCACCTATAAGAACAAATTGCTATTTGATATTGAAATGTAATCTGTGTTGGTCTTCACATAGTATTTCTGCTGTCCATGCACTGTACACACCCACTTGTACACATACACATTAAGCTTGATTTTAATTCTTCATGTTTATATCCACTATCTTAGATCACTGTCGATAAATTACAAGTTCACTGCTTATAAGCACACAAAAAGATACATATTTGATACATTCATTTTAAGAGACATTCTCATCAGAAGATGAAAAATGCAAGAAACAAGAAGTATAAAACGATCATGTATATTGTAGTATTCCTTCATACTTAAACACTAATCACAGTGACTTTCTGCAACTATAACTTCATACTCTCTTATCTTGATAAATGTAATCTTGTCCAACTTAAATTCATACAAAATACTATCATAAAGGTATTTTTTCTGGTTCGTTACTTCAACTATGCCACCCCTCTGCACTTCTCCCATGCCTCCCTTATTCCTTTACCATCAAACATGAACTATGGTTCTTCATTTGCATGACTTTTCAAATACAAAACTGTAACATATTTGTCAACATTCATTTGTTACCGAGATGTCAGCCTTGGCCATCTCTTTGCCAGGGCTAGCTTAGTTGCCCATTTGTTAAATCTCCCAAACAAACCACTCTTTAACTGATACCATAGTTTTTGCATAAAACACGGAAAACTTTTTTTTTTCCCAAATCCTTTCTTATGTTCTGATAAAACATTGGTTAGAACACTGAAGAACTGCAACCAGCATTTATGCTACTAGTCATAATATAGTTATTATTAATAAGCACTTCCTCAGATGTGCTCTACAAATTAAGACTATGTAATACTATGGGGAACTTCCAGCCAATACAACATTTCACAACAAATATAATGTTTATTAACCTATTTTCCAAACAAATTACGGTTTCTTTTAACACTGAAAATAAGCAGGTCAGTAACATGGTTTTCTATCTTAAACTCTTGTGATAGTTTACCTGAGTTGCAGCAACAACAGTAGTTATAGAAGGCGCAGTTGAAGGTGATAGAGCTCCCACTTGCTGCAAGTGGCCTGAAGCCTGCTGAGGTAAATGAGAACTGGAAACGGGAGTGCTAGATCCTGAGCCAGATACTGCATTTGGAAATGATACTGCTACATCATTGCTGCTAAAAATACCTGAAAAAAATTACAAAAACGATTACATGCATCTCTCTCTCTCCCCCTCCCTCTGTTTACTAGTAACCATGTAAATATGCAGTAGAAAATTAATCAAGACAAACAAGATCACTTAATACGTAATGCAGAAAGCTCCTGTGTAGAAATTCTAACCATGCTGATTGATAAAAGTGCTCTCGTCATTTAACATTCTACAGTTCAGGGAACACAGACTGATTCAGTTTTAAGTTTTTGTAAAACATGTGTGATAAATCAAATATTTATGTGCATTACGAACTGCTCAAATATTAACAGTGGCAGAATTTTTGGCTAAAATGCCTGCCTTCAACTGAGTCTGCTATCAGAGTTTGTTCTTTCAATGTATTACTGTTAAGTAAAGAATGAAGTATTGGGCTATATAACTGAACACACACCATACAAATGGAAAAAATACTTTTTAACTTTAAAGTAAATGTTACTAAACAACATACATTTGTTCAAAACTGTAATTTTGGCAACTAAGGATTGCTTGTGCTTTTTCAGAAAAATATTGACAGCAAGTCTGAGGACAAGGTACTCAGATTTGCCGACAGAACTGGTGGTATTTCATTTATTCACGAACTATAATTCCATCCATGATCTATACGAATGCTTGACTAACATTTCTGCTACAACAGCCAACAAATAAACAACTAAACACGTTAACATTAGTCAGACTTGTAAGTTAGCAATTTAAATAGGAAGAGTTCACACCCCTCTGTGAAGCCATTACTTCTGTTCATCTACATGCAGGGTAAAGTTCATTATAGAGGTTGGGAAAAAAAACCCTACTGACCAGAAGCCCAGGACAAGAAGTAGTACCTGTCTATGAAACCGTTAGGCTCCACGTGCATTAGATAAGTGAGCTGTCAGCTGGCCAAGGAATATCAAGCATGGTAGCACTGAACTGCAGTTAGAGGAAGAGTGCCACAGGGAGTAAACAGAAGTAGAATGAACATGGTTAGATCAAAAAAAGCAACAGAACTGAAATGCCAGTTAGAAGGCAAAGGGTGGAGCTAGTTTGTCACTCATACAAATAATGATTTGAAGAAGGCAGTGACAATAAGAAGATACGCAATGTTAAAACACCACTCGCCACCCAGATATCCCTCTGAGCACAGGCAGTCAAGGGAGACTAACACCATCCAAACCCACACATAATATGCAAACACTGATGCATCTTAAATTCCCTGACTCTATTAACTGTCAAGAAAAATGGAAGAGAAAATCAGCCAGACCCACTAGAGAAAGAAGATACGGAAAAGCAGCTGAAGACACACCGCGACAACACTTTTTTCCTGCCTAACCAAGGTAAGTGACTTCTCTTCTCCCCAGTCTCTTCATCATAGAGAAATTCCATACCTGCTCTGCTTTTCTACTGACCTTCGTTTCTTTTTCCATTTAGTACACCTCCCCTTCATTGTTTTTTTTTTTGGTCACCATCCCCAAAACCTACAGTTATAGCCTTATTAGCAGTTAAGACCCTTGAAGTGTTCACTTTGCTATGACCTTTTTCCAGTTCTAGCTGGATCATCTAGCTACACAGCACATTTTATGGCTCCTGCTCTAATTCGTCCCTACACACCACCAAAATGAACATGATTAACAAACAGCCTTGCTACTGGGTCTACTCTTAAATGTGAAATAAGTACTATCACAAAAACTGAAACATAACCCAGGTCCTCAAAAGATTTTTCTATTTGCTTTTAATCAACAATTTCAAATTAATAAAAAGGATGAGATTTGACTCTGTTTTTTGAATGCAGTAAAACAATTAAATATACAAACCTTCTTGAAAATATGAGATTCTCATGAACTATCAGGCTTCAGGAACCATAAATTTTAAGAGTAAAAATAATGAAATATCACAACACCTATGAGCAAACCGTAAGAGCTCATCACCACAAACATTATCACTCTCATAAAACATCAATAGCAATGAGAGGAGAAAACAAAATTTTTGGTGAGAGACAAGTACTAAAAATGAAGGATATTTTGCCAGAAAGAGAAAACAACTCCAAAATTTTAAAGCTATTGTCGATTTTTTTTATTCTTAATTTTTAGAAATCTTACATATTTAATAACTGCAGAGCTTCTGCTGCTTCTATTTTAATGATAAGGTTTATTCTTCCTCTTAAGAATAAAATTCTGGAATACAAGCAGATAGTTATGAAATCACAGGCAAAAGAATATTTCAAAAGAAAGAAAAGCAGCAAACTATTTTGCCAGTGGAATGAGGTAAGCTAGTATTTGTTGCCAGTTGTTTTAGTAGTGTTAAAACCACTGTTTGTTGCTGTTGCAAAATACAGGACAAATACGACCTATCAGCAGACTCTGGGATAAGTATTTCCATTTAGCAATCCCTTACTTAAGACATAAAGTACATGCACCTTCTGAAACTAGTCATGCAACCAAGATACTACTCCATGCAGCATTCAAATAAGAATTGTATGCTGAACATTCAAATAAATTCTTGCTTTTCACACAGTTTCAAAAATACCTGTATAAAAACTATGTGTATACTATATTAGAAAGCCAAAACAATACACATTTGAAATGTCTCTAACATACTAAGTCATCCTTTGGGGTTTGGGGAGAGACAAATCACTTTCTGGATCAGGAAGGAATGATAACGAAAACCTGAACAAATCTCTGTAAACTACATTAATGTTTAAAACAAATAAACCACCTTGAAGTCCTTCCCATATTACTGAAAAGCCAAACAGCTGTAACTTTGATGAATGCCATTGTGTAATTTGCCAGCAGCATAAACAGCATGGTCAAATACAATCTTCAGCATTTTAACCAGGACACAGTTTCCAGCTCCAGGTGGAAATGGACATGTAACACTGTTCAGGTAAAGTCTGACTGTGTGTGACACCACTAACACAGCTGCAGAACACTGACTTCAGGTTCTAACAGATAAAATGCACATGTAGCCTACACTGCTGGCTCGAAAGGCTTAGCAAAAAGGCAACTGAGGGGGGAAAAAAAATATTATCTCTGGACAACAAATAACTGCCTGCTTAGCACAGAAAGGTAGTACTATACAGGAGGGAACACATCAGATAATGCAGACTGGGAAAAAATGCATTCTTTATGCACCATCAATGACAAATTCGGTAACAGAGGAAATAAAAGCACTTCAAGAATAGTGAACAACAAAATAGCCTCAAATCAAAACTAGCAATATATACCAGGTGGCACACAGAACAATTTTAGTGGTTTTATTCAAAATCTCAAAAGTAAGTAGTTCCATAAGCAGAAGAGTTAACAAAACTGATTAAATTCTGGATTTCCACAGTGTTCATCTCACAAATGACATCAATACACTCAGCTTTCCCACCACTATTTCTGTATCTAGCTATGAAATCCTCAGTTTGTATTTTCTAGTACTACAGCCCCCTCCATTATCCAGCTGTCTTACATCCCCTTCTTATGCTGGTGACTGCCTAGTTCAGCAAGAGAGAAAAAACTGGCAGTGGTTGGTTACTTTTGTACCCATACACCATCCATTCCTATTACAGGAACATATGTGTTTTAGATTTTTTTTTTTTCTGTAAACTGGACAACAGACTTAAAGCTTACTGTGGGCTGAAATCAAGAGACACAACATCTAGACTGCTTCCTTAGGAAGCTCATAAAATGGTCTCCCTAAAGCTGTATTTTCTTTTGTAGGTCAGTAATAGGAAACTATTACAACAATTTTGAAAAGAGAAAGTTATCTGAGATATCATAGGATGTCATAGGTTGCTCATCTTAGCATTTTGTCAGAACTTCAGGAATAAGAAGAATATGGCCAAAGAGGCTATTTTTCAAATGTAAACTTGCAGGCCCACAGAAGTTCCACAGAATTACAAAACCTTCCTACCTGGGGGAGGACAGACAGGCATGGGGTTGGGACAACAATCTCAAGGGAACTCACAGTAGAAATCTAGCAGAATTATAAGAACAAGAACTTCTTCACACAAATTGAAGCTATAAACATGTTTTCAGCACCTTCACTTTGTGTGGTAATCTCAAAAAGTCTCCCCTAAACCCATGGCAATTTTCTAAACAGTGCAAAATGAAAAAGCATCTTTGCATTAAGCAGTCCATTAATTAGTAACTAAGCACGTACAAAAAACTGATTGAGTTCCATTACACAAGAAAGAACATGTTCTATTCCAGTACAATGTTAACAGTAGAAGAAGTATCCCACTACGTTATCTTGTAATATGAACATAAACTGAAGTGAATCTAATGCAAAACAGAAGCAAATAAAACCAGGTTGTTTTTGACAGTTGTCAAAGGAGAAGAAAGTTGCACTTGAAACTGCCAAGGTAGCAACAATATTTCACTTCAATTTATGAGATAATGAGCTTGGATCCTGGGGCCAATCTGTTTCCTTCATGAAGAAATCTAAAATCTAAGAATCAAATAATCATGCTATTTTCCTGCTGGTGATGAGGAAAGTGGTACACTTTCAGACAGGTTTCTACAAGATTCTGCAGTAACAGTTGTAGAGGTGCATGGAAATGAAAGTTACTGACCTGCAGCGGGATAACAAGCTACATTTCCTTCCCTTTCAGTGACTGGGCATCCTTTTTTGATGGAGTCACAGCAGCCCGTCACAGACCAATAGTCAATGGCTTCTTTTCACGAAGGGCATTCTGAGTACTCTCCATAAGTGAGGTAGAAGTTTAAAAACCCCACAGACTCTAAATACCCAAAGAATACACACTGCTGGAGCATGGAGGGGAGGAGGGAAGATACAAAGTACAAGTGTACATGTTTTCAAAAACTAGCTTTCTGTTTTGAAACAGTTGTTCCAGTTTCATACCTACTGCCAGAAGGCAGACTGCCACAATTATTCCCTTTAAGAATACTCTGTAGAATAGATTTACGGTCAAAGACCAAAGTACTTGACGAGAACCTTGACACAACTGAGGAACACAATCCAGCATGGCAGTATGATATATATATATATATGGTGAATCCATGATTGCATCACGTACATATACAGCAAAGACCTTAAGTTTGCTATCAAACTCCATTAAAATTAACCCCAAATCCCTGGCAGCTCAGCCAGCAAAACATCTTCAGGCAATCTCTTCTGTGTACTCCTATCCCTATGTTCAAACCCCTGACTGTACACCTATCCATAATCAATCAGAAATGTGCTCAACAACAGGGTGGGGGTGAAGGATCAGAACAGATCCATGTGCTACCGAAATGGTCTACTGTGTTCAGCTAGTCCCACCTGCTATAGTGAACAACGGTATTTTAGACTCGAGTCCATGTTCATTGATGACCACTCATATCAGCAGTCATGTTCCCACTTTGAATTAATGCACACTGATACAGGTCTTACACTGCAGCCCTCCACTGCAGAAGGGCTCAAACCTGCATTTTTCATAGCCCACCCAAGATGAATTTTCTTTCTGAGAGAAAAGGTCTGAATGTGACACAAGGAGACAGATGAATGACGTGCTGGACTAGGAACACAGGGAGAACTATACTGCTTTTCTAGCTTACTATATCCATCTCTAACAGTGAACAATAACAGCTACACAAAGAAAAGTACAAACCAAGGGCAAGCATGTAGTAATACTTTCCTCAAATGTTCTACCAGCCTCTAGAAATCTAAAATGTATGAATTTTGAGTGTGAGGAACAGTCTTTGTAATTATTACCCTTAAATATGCTTCCAGCCTTGCCCCAGTGAATATCTTCCAATCCTTCTGAAGAGTTGAAACTTTTCATAACATTTCTCGTGGCAAAGTTACACCTTAGTTAAACTGTGCAGTCTTTTTTTGGGGTGGAAGATTGCCAACACAGGGACAAAATTAATTTCACTTGTTTCCTCCAGATGCTCTTACTTCTCACAATAATCTTTGAAATGCTTTATAACTGCCTGTTTACGTTTCACAATTAATTCAGCTTTATGAAATAGGACATGTTAAGAATTTCACACTTGTTCTATCATGAGTCAAAAAGTTTTGAAGTAGTCTTCTAGAATAGAATACTAGATCAAGATCTCTGGGATCATATCTGAGACACATATGCTCATAACCACAAAACAGACCTGTAGCTCAAGTGTGTCACAGCACAGAAAGATCTTTGTAAAAGAAGAAGTTTAATAGATACGGAAGAACAATTGATAAAGACCTTAACTTTTTAAGGTTTAAGATTTAAATGTTCACTTTTGTAACAGTGAGCCAATACACACAAGCCTAAGTGACTTAAATACGACAAACTAAAACCAAAGCAGTTTTAGACTCACTTAATGAGTATTCTTCAATAGGAGCATGACTTGTGATCTACATTTCTTAATGATTTCAGAGGAAAAACTACTGTGTTTGCTTAAGAACTCTGAAACCACATCATAGCTTCAAACCATTCTGACAGCAATCTACCTCAGTGCTGAAATGGTCAGTCACTGGAAGCACTAGATTCCTCTTCACTGTGAACATAATACAGTCTTTTGGGAGTTTCTGCCTCAGAAGTTCTCCCTTTTGGATTCCAGTGATCTGAGACTGGTGTCTTCGAAAGGAGGGGGTGGGGGGAAGGGGGAGATCCAACAGCTGTTGCCTACAAATAGCTGTCATTAGCAACATTTACAGCTTTCCAGTAGTATTCCAGAACCTCATGGTCAGATAGTTGTATTAAGTCTGCAATATCTGACAACCAAACAGTAATTACTCAGTACTTTGAAACGTGCATAACTGAAGTATTTCAGGCTGACTTTTTAATTTGCCCTTCTCTTGTTCGTCGTTTTTATCAATTTAGATGGTTTAGCTGAGCACTACTGTCTCCATGGTTCAATACAGGCAGATGTCTTTTTATCAACACTGAAAAACTCTGCCCAAGTTGGGTTAGATTCAAAAATTTTAATTCACACTCAGTACAGATTCTGTTTAGTTTAGGTTATCTTGTTAATAAAAAATCATACCATATATACTGAATTTTGCCTGCATTGATGCAGAGGCCAAGGCTACAGAACTGAAGTTTCTTTACAAACATGTTGTCTTCTAAAAACAATCACAGCACTGAGACTGGCACAATGGATATCTGTTCTGTATTATGACTCTCCGCACTACAACTCAAAAATCAGCATAACACAGAACAAGCAATAACAAAGATCTAAAAACAGCAACAGGAGTATGAAATAAAACAGAAGACAGAACAAGCAAGAACTGAAGTAACCACAGAAGGACAACAAGCAAACATTACAATTTACAGCTATCTCTAACATAAAATAATCAGGTCATTGCTTCTCATAGTCTTTTTTTAAAGTATGCACTAAAACTGCCAAGAGATATGTATGCTCTGTATGTATATGTATGCATGTACAGATATGTATATCCCTCTTGCTCCTTTTCAGTGGTAGACCCATAGAAGAAGAGACAAGACTGCAAGCTTAAGACGAAAAAGTTTGACTGTAAGATCCAGAGCACGACTTGGAAGGACAAAGCACATTGTTATCACACAGTGAATAACAGCGACAACCTTACATCTCTCAACTGCAAATTTTGTGGATTTTTAGAAAAAGGTTTTGAAAAACGCATGAAAAATACAAGAAGTTGACTATACAACTGCAAAACACAGCACTGAGTATACCAAGTCTCTTACTGGCAAAACTGCAGTGTGCCACTGTCTGCCTTGAAGTGTCTAGACTCCTTTCTATTAAGGCAGGCATCTTAATGGAACGGCTTTCATGACTCCATTTTCTAGTCTTCTTTTTTAGGACTAAATCCTTTCAAACCAGTTCAATATTTTAGCTATTATCTTTACTCTTTCACAGTTTATCAGCACCAAATTTCAACTGACAGGCTTCGCCCACCACCTTTATAGCAAAACTATTAATAATAAACCTCTCTGCTCCAAACTTGTATTTGTTTCCACTCAAACTAAAACTCACAGGTTTTCTTTTTGGTACTTTACTGCTGATATGCAGCCAGTTTAAACTCAGTGCAATGAAAAAACAAGCTCCTGACACAGACTCCGTCAAAACTGTTACTGACAGTGACATTTACAATCCTCAGCATTACCTGACTCATAATCTGAATATGCTGTTGGCGTAAATGATCTTCTTTTATTTAAATATTTATCTCAAGTTTTAATAGTTTCTTTTCATCCTATATAAACACACATGACAAGATCTTTTCTTGCTGTTCGTATTATCAAAATTTCTACCTAACCTCATTGATTTCACCTAGATATATGCTTCTGACAAAACAAGAGCCCTACAATACCAGGGTTGGGGGAGGGAGGGAAGGAGGGAAAGGCAATACTGGGGGGAGAAAAGTAACCAACTTAACCTCGGAAGGTACCATGAAATATCACCACTACCACCCCACCACCCTGAAAGAAGGTAATCAGATGATAAATCCTGTCCAAACACCATTCTAAACCAAACATGTAGCTACCATTATGCTGTTCCACAACAGTAAGTTACATAAAGCATTACTATTGTTTGGCAATATATGCCCTTCCAACTATCTATGCCATTAGTTTAAAAAACAGAAAGTGCAGTGTGGGAAGAAGTCACAAATGGCATTCCATCGATTTCTATTCTGCACCCTCTTGTGAATCTATACCTCTTCAACATTAAACAGCAAAAAGGCTCTGCTTATAAAACAGCAGAAACTCACCAAGTCCAAATTCAGCACACTTTGTCAGATACCCTTCAGATGTATTATTTTTGTTCAGAAAAATGGTGAGCTTGCTTTCCTTCATCTCAAAGCTGGTTCAGAGCACTGTATACCTGGGAGAGTGAGAGGGAAACCCTACATCAAAAGGAAAAAAGCTAAACCTATTTTACTAAAGCAAAGCAAATCTAGAGAAATTTCAATATTTCTCACCACATGTAGACTATGAAACATAAAGTTATTGTAATATTAAAATTTTTATTATTTAAGAGACCCACCACTCTGGACATCTGCCTAAGAGGTGTAATTCATGGCTCTGACAGTGTGAAAAGCAAAAGTTCTATAAAACCGTAATGACTGCTAGCTTAAAATGCACAAAACTTGACCATGCAACGTATCAAACTTTTAAATTCTTTTGCATATGCTGAATTTCAAGTCAATACAATTAGCAATGCATACAGCACTGCTCTTGTAACACACATGCACAGCAGTAAGAAAACTTCTATTTGTGGCTGGCACAAATGGATAAAAATTTCCAATTTTTATTAACAGATCACCTGACACCACTTAAATATCACATTGAGAAATAAACTGATAATCTTCAAAACTAGCCTCATGAGAGAGTTTTAAATCTTTCAGTAACTTGTGAATACAGCTATGATTGTTTCCTACAAACTAACAATAGCCTTGAAAAAGTAAACCAAGTTCTAATTTAATAAGATATTTCATTTCCACTGGCTATGAGTGAATACAGAAACAGGGGTACAAAGCCAGTGCTGAATACTAAAGGGAAACAGCCATTAGATACATTAAAGATTCAATATTGCTCCCTCTGAAACTGATAGTTCTGTTATCAGTGACACAAATGAGCAGCATCAGGCTGTCAGAACAAAGAATGGACAAAACAAGACTACCTTCACGTGCATTACTTGTAGTAATTTAAGTAGTCAGGAAGGGAAGTGGGAGAATGCCTGAGGTAGACACCACTATAACACACCTATGAATGGAGCACAGAAGAAGGACTAGAAAACACTATTCACAAAATTAAAGAAAAGAATCTCAGAACTGGAATAAAACTGTTATCGTTTTACTTCACACATACAAAAAGATCATAAAAAGAGAACTGAGGAACTATTGACCTATCAGGCTCCTGCAGACAATCTACAAAAGTTTTCACTCAAGTACTGAACAATTGACGCACTGCAGACCTGTATTTCACCCAATCCATAGAATATGCAGACCTTCAATCAGGCTTTTCCACAAAAGGCTACCCTTTGTGATAAATGAACCTCTGAAAAAGATTCTAATATAACTTACCATTATGTATGGCATTCATCAACTTCGAGAAAGCTTTTGAGTTAGGAGAAAAAGGGCTTCATGTTAAGATCATGTTTAACAGACGCACAAAAGAATACATGTATAGACAGGAATTTCAGTGAACAATAATATACCTGAATACATCTTTCTTGTATTAGAGCTCTGATCATTTACAGTAGCACAAATTGTAAAATGGATTTATTTCTATCCACTATAATTTTTTACTTACACTTCTTTTATCAGTGTTGGTTAGATTTTAAATGCCGAGTATAAGAACATTCCAGCACATGCCAATTAGCTGTATTCTAAAGCTAGTATTACACATAAAAATTCAAATTCTTTCCAGTGGCAATCAGTCCCCCCAAGAAAAAACTGATTTTAATTTCATTGTCTGCAACAAATTTAGAAACTCAGACGGAAGTTGCCTTTCTAATTTTAATCACAAGGCATCTGTTTTGCTTCACTGATAGATTGAGATGAACTCAAGCAATCAAGTCTAACAGAAAACGGTTGTGTCTCCTGGACTTTAGAGAGCTCAGTTCAAGAACAACTCAGATACATAGAAAGAACGTCCAACTAGTGGTACACCGAAGGAGATGCTCACATGAACTTCCTTTCCTTCACGGGTTGGGGCTTTTAGAGAGTATTGACCTCTGATCCTGAAGTGCCAGAACACACTCACATCCTCTGCCGTGCAGCTGAAGTCTCCAACGCAGCCTCCACAGCACCACGACACTGTAATGCCCACTTGCAGACTGGTGGCAGTCATGCAGATGCCAGCCCTCTTCCACTTATCCCACCAGCTTATTCGTGCTTAGGATAATGACCTCATGACTACAGGACCTTAAGTTTCAGTTTGCTCGTTCACTCTTTCACACTACTAAGGAACAAAGCCCTCAGTTTACACATCTGGTTTGACAAGATAATCGAATGAATGATTTTACAGGCCAGAGTGGGGAGAACACCTCTGTCATACTCCCGTGGGGGAATTTTCTACCTGCATCAGCCTCTGAGATCTGACTGCAATAACTGTTTGGGTTCCAACAGGGCAACTACCTTTAATGCTTTATTTTTCTCTTCTTTACTCTTGCCACAACTGGAAGCTACTAAACACTGCTATCTAAGCCATTTTTTAACTGCCAGGCTCTTCTGAACATCACAATTTTAAAAAAATGAATGAACAACAAAGACACCTTAAACTTCTGTCATTCATACTCAAACATTAAAAAACTAATTCAGAAGCAATTTTTAAAAATTTAAAAGCCTTGACTTTTACCTACTGACTAAAACTGAATAACTAGCCAAAGGTACTTCAGTGGAAATAATTCTAAAATTTTGAATATTTTAATTAAAGCATTACATACAAAGTGTGTTCTCTAAAAAACATAAATACTAATGTTGGAGGCTTTAAATTTTGTGTACAGAAAAAACGCACAATATACAAAATTCTGTATGATTCTTGACAGAAGTGCATTAATCTGAAGTAAATGAAACTGGTAATTTTAATTAACCTTCTCAACAGTTTTCAGAGAACTAACCGAATACAAAAATACACTATAATTTACAAGGAAAAAAATTTACTAAAATGCACAGAGCTAATATGACTGGAATCACATTATATTATACAGACAAATTCTTTCTCAGATGCAGAGGACACAATGCAACTGCAGTCTGTCACTCTGAAGTACAGAATCATTTCACCCACACCTACTCTCCACAGCCTTTATTTGATTATAATTGTATCAGTTCGCTCCAGTTATGCCCAATTTTTGTGCACAAGAAATAGCAGCCATTTTGATCCATCACTGCTTCCAACACTAAAGAAAGTCCCTTTCAAATTTAAGGAACCATTGGGTAGGTTTGGAAGGAGGCTTGGGGTGGTGGGGGGAGGGGTTTCTTTTCTCTTCTTTATTTTTTATTTTATTCAAACAAGCTCAGTCTTAGACTGCCAAAGTCTAAGACCTTTTGCTTTTGTTTCTTTAAAACTGTACCAAACAGGAGCTACCACTAATCCAAGCAATCACATACAATGTATTCCCAAACATCACTCAAGAGATATGAGAAAGCTTCAAAGTAGAATACACTAGATATGTCCCAATGCAAAATTTACTACTCTAAGATAACACTTCATAGACAAATGAGGAAGAGATGCAGTTAAAGAGCTAACAAAACACTAGCTGTTCTAACACAGACCTCATCCAATTATACAAGGAAGGGCCAACACTAGATCAGTCCTGCTTCTGACTGATGGAGCTAATTCTAGACTCCCCCCAAGGCTCTCCACAGAACAGAAGGAGAACTGTTCCCCTACCACCACTCCCTTCCACACTCCATAAATTAGTAGAAGGCAGATGAAAAAAGGTGTTTTATTCTGGAAGGAAAAAAGAGCTACTGTCTTGGTTCCTGTGTAACTTCCTTTATTGGCAGCTATGTCTTTCCTGACTCCTGCACCCCCTCCTAGCCACCCAGTTTTCTGCTACAATATACAGCCAAGCTATTGAAATCCAACATGCTAACGTGTCAAGAAAGGTTAGGGATGGTGAATGGTAACTAATATATATGTGTGGGTCTGTGTGTGTATATATATATACATATACATATATATATATATATATGTGTGTGCTGTTATAGCTGGACTTCACTTCTCATTGTTTTCATTTATTTGCCATCTCTGCTGCCTCCCGCACTTTCCTCTCACTCTTGGCTAAACCTTTTCTCTCTTCATCCAATCCTTACAGCAGCTGCTATTGTTTTCTTTACTTACAATTATTCCTCCTTAAAACCAATTCTGCTCAGAAAAAACTTTGATGCTTCCAGCTCATTCATTTCAATTTCTGAAATGACTCGGTATTAATACCTACATCCAAGCCACCACCCTCTGGCTGTTCATTACTTGTTTTTAAGGAAATTGGTTATGCATACAAAAACTAAAGTTCCCTTCTAGGCTTGCCACTACTCCACGACAGAAAAAGGCCCAGTGACTTCGTCCCTAGGAAGGACATTATTTGCTATAACCAAATAACCAAGCCCTAAATCCGTCAGATTAGGCATTTGTCCATGACAGTTACCACACTTCAAGGGGAAAAAAAAAAAGCAACAAAAAAAAAACAAAATGAAAAAACCCAATCAAAACAAATTCCAACAATTTGCATTCGACATTCTTATGTGAAAGCTAATTATATTGACAGCTTATGAGCCCCTTTTTCATTTGTTTGGGGGAATGAGAGGTATGTTTGTTTTTTTGTTTGTTTGTTGGAAGGAGGGTCTGTTGAGGTTTTTTTTATTTACTTGGAATCTCTAGTCATTCTTACCTCACAGATGTTCAAAACACATAAACAATGGGAAACAGAAATAAAACCAAGTCAAGTATGTAGGATCTAATAGGATTACTCATGCACAAGTCCCAGTCGCATGTTCATATTCTTCAGTTCCGTCACCAGCTTCCATGAATCCCTTCTCAACTCAGATTTCTAGAGCTATACTGGTCCAAAGAACATAGGTGCTCACTCACTTTCTCATGACAAAAATTTTCCATTTTTTCCAGTTACTTAGTTTAATGAGAACCTTTTTCTGAACCTTTTACCGCTGCATGTAATTCTCTCTCACAAAAACATATGCAGCTAACTAGATCACTGTCAAAATGAACAGTTTTCTTCCTGTTATCCTTATAGCCTTCTCACGTATCTACCAAATCTGACACTGAAAGATGAAGACTTCTATTTAAAAGCTGAATAAAAAGTACAGAAAGAGCAATATGAAGCAATGAGTTTGCATCTAAACTAGTTGTTAAATTCCAGTTTGGTTCAAATGGACAAAAAATGGCTTTACATTCAGGATCAGATAAGAAGTAGCATTTCTAACGATACAAAATAGTTTATTTCACTTACTATTTCCTGCATTACCACCACAAAAGCCCTTGCAAGAACTGTCCTGCTAAGTATTTTGGCAGCACACTTTGTGCATATGGCATACCTGTATATCAAGTTCCTACAACATCTTTTCTGGTATGCCTAATACTCTTGCAAGAGAGTTTTATTTGAGTAACCTTCTGGGAATACACTGTTGGTTTACTGCTGCCAATTTTCTGCATTTTAATCATGTTGGGGAGATTTATCAAAAATGAGCTCACATTCACATGGATCTACATGCAGCTCTTGCAGGTACAGGTAATGTTTGTACAACATCAGGAACGCCATAGAGTGAAAAGGCACTGGGACACACTGTCACTTACTGTACCCAAGCCACATCTTTATGCACATGGAGCTACCAGGGAACCACCTGGCTGCAAATCCTCCACTACGGAGCCAGAATTGCTGGGGTGCACGTGCTGCAGCACTGTGTCAAGTGACACACTACAGTACCACAGCACAGGCGACCTGGAGCTTCAGAAAGCTGCTCTTCTTAGTCCTATCACATCCATATAACCTGCTTGAGGAAGAAAAATAAATTACTTACATAAGAAGGTAGCATAGGGACTTGTTAATCAGACACTTAGCCCTATTATATTTGTTTTAAAAAGCAGTATAACTCCTATATGAATATGAGTGTCATCCTATGTGAGTGTCACATGAATCTCTCCATTCTAACTCTTAATGGATTTGTCCCTGAGCAATATCTTTCACTGAAAAGCTCAATTATTTTAAGGTAACTAGTCTTTTCTATGCCACTGTATTATATTAGCATTTCTATTTAATTTTTTTGTTTCCTTTTGGAAACTTTACAAGGGAATTGCAGAAATCATTATGATAATCAACAACAGCTCTAGACATCACAGCCTCTCCCCAAATATAATCCCGAGACAACCTTCAGTGAGTTTAACTTCTGGTACTGCAGCTCTTCACATCAATAAATGGAAAATTTAAATGCTAAGTACACTTCCTTCTGATTTAAAAAACCTGACTGTAGTGCTGTCACCTCTGACTGACAACAACAACAAAAAAAGAATTTTACCATATGAATTGGACAGTCTTCAGAAGGACAAAAATGCTTCAAGAACTATCAACACATACACATCACTTATTTTTCAGCTATATTTGATTTCTGAAAGACTTGAAAGTCTGTAAGATCTGAAAAGTACAATTTTCAAGGAAGGGTAAAAAACCCTACTGCTCCTTTTATAGTCAAGCCTCTTCTCTACCCTCCCCCACACGCACTTTTTTATGTTCCCATGTCACCTTTAACAGATTTTATGGAGTTAAAAGACTGATTGCTATCTCACATTTGACTTACAAAGAATGCCATACTCTAGTAATTGACTCCAGATGCTGAAAAATGTTCACACTCAAGAAGATGAATATTTTAATTTTAAAATATAGATACAAAAAAATCTCTTAATTTGATACCATTTTGAAAGTCCTTTTTTTAAAAGTTAAGCCATTTTAAAAGAGTTTCTGGGAACTAAGCAGTTACAAGTAAGCAAACACTTGTACCTCACTTTATTTTCCATGCAGCAATAGAATTAAGGAATACATCCTTGATCTGCAGAAAAGGGATACACCTCTAAAGCAAATATCAAGTTCTGCAACAAAAACATCCGATAGGATAGAAATCTTAATTGCTTCACAGTGTCTCCTTATTCCCCTGCTCTATTTAAAATTATAATTCTTAGTTTTATAATAAGACTTAAAGAACTAACATAATCTAAGCACAAAACTGGAAGTTTCAGTACATTTTCTCTTTCTGCCCTAGTTTTTCTTAATGTAATAATGATAATACCACATACTTTTACTCCATGTATCTGCAAAGACAATCAGCCACTGGAAAAGCAGGCGATTTATTTTCTTCACTATGCAGACAACAATAGTAGCAAAGCTGTTCAGCCAGATCTCATTCATGCAGCGTAGTTTACACAGATTACCCAGGCCTAAAGTAAGTCAGTTTTTATCAGGAATTCAAACCTAACACTATACGAGGCACTTTGCAGGCTTATGGGTCAAATATGATATAAAAGCAAGCAGTTTACAAAAAGCTCATGGACTTCTCTGAAAACCTTCCCTTACCAACCAAAAAAAGATTTATAGCTAAATTTGGAAATTCTGTAGTAAGTACAGAAACTTAAGTACTCTTTAAGCCTTTCCCAGTCCATTTTCTTCTTTGCCAGTATAGATACAACTAACAAATAGTCAGTGTATTCATAAAGATACTTACTATGTTTCAAAAAGTTTGTATTTAGATGCCAATTCTGCAAATAATTCTGTATGGGCAAAAATCTAGACCTGCAGAATTTCTTATATTTGTTGTTAAATTAATATTTGGGTAGAAGACTCATAAAGATTGAATAAAAACAATATTTCAAACAGTTTAGAAATATTTACATCTTCTTACTAAGCTGTTTAAAACTATGTCTTTTTCCCGAAATTAGTAACTACCAAAATTTTCTTTATTTTGTTATTAAATGGAAGACCTGAAAGGGAAGTCAAGAAAATACACATTCCCTTTCCCATACTGATTTTTTTGCTTTGTTGCGGGTTTTGTTAGCATCTGAAATGTATTACAAGTTCATAATTTAAACATACTATTTGCTGTTGACTGTCAGAGAATAATAAATAAATAAATTATGACATCTTTTGAAATTTAAACAGAAGCTAATGCCCAGACTCACCATAATTTGGGAATCCAGTTCAAAGATATGATCTTCAAAATTTCTATTTTAACCTGACAGACACATTCTCATACAACAATTAACTACTCCTGTAATTTCCACAGCTGCCAAGATCTCCCCTGATATTAGCAGGCCTTAGCAGCTTGACATGGAAGCTCTATCCCAGTTATTAGAACTTCCCTTCCCTGGGACATTTTTTTTCACTTCACAAAGCCCTCCCATCTGTTTTCACTCAAAACCAAAAACTTCACAATTTTGTGAGAAAGGAAAACTTTGCCTTGTTTTAAATCAAATTTTGTTCCAAAGGGGTGCTCCAAGAAGAGTTTCTGGTCTTGCAACACTCACAGGGCGGCTGATTTGCATCTCATGCCCAAAACACTGCTTCCGTGGGAGGTCAGGCAGCTTGCAGACTTCAAGAGTGGAACAGGCTGAACATTTCTTGTTTTCAGCAGCCCATACAATTAAGCACTATAACACTGTATTTTTCCATTAACTTTTTAAAACTAAAAAACCAGAAAACAGGGCAATTACCAGTATGCAGTGTGTAATTACCAAAAAAAAATCCTGACCAGGAATAGTAATTCTTTTTGTAGATTAATTAAGATCATGCTTCTAAACATTTTTGTAAACTGAAATATTCTCGAATTAAAGATATTCCAGTCTAGCAAAGAGTTTCAGGAAAAGGATGTTTTTAAAATATCAATCATTGTATGCCTCTTCTCAACTTCCACATTCACAGTCCTATTTTAGGAGGAAATTAGTATAATTAGTATAAATAATTAGTATAATTAGTATAAATAAATATAGTACTTCGCTACCTGTATGGAGTAATTTCAATTAATTGTGATGTAACTTTTCTACCCCTTCTTGAAATGAGTGTTGCAGTGATGAAAATAGCCTTTTATCCCCCTAAAGTGTAATAATGTTCAGTTCTCTATCATTATTCAGAAATTTTTCATAACTGTTTTCAAAACACATCTGTTAGAAGGTTCATTGTTCAGTATTTTTTTGTCCATGGCCTTCCTAATCAAGGAATTCTTACTCATTACATCCAGGCACATTTTTTACAACACCACCCTGAACCCTCAGAGCAAGCAGCAAAGACGACTTAACTTTTCAATCTCCGATAAAAGCATAGAACATACTATGATTGGAACCAATTCTTGCAGATCCATGCTGCCTGAAAATTTACTACTAACTACTGTATTTCGAAATGCATCATTTGCCCAATTACAAACTACTTCCTATGCTAAACTTCTGCACCATGCTAAATTTTCTTCTAAAACTCAAAGAGATAATACAACACAGAATTAGGTTCATAGGTAAGGACCAAACAAGAACCTCTGCAAGCATATTGATTTCTTAGCTCTAGAATTTCCTGCACCTGCAAATCAAATAAATATGTTCAACTAAACTCTATTTTCTAGAAAATAAATTTTCAGAACTGAGATTTGTTCAACTATTACTTTCACTTGATAATGTTTTACATTTTTGTGAGGTTAAGGATCATTGTAGTACCAGTTCTCAGTTCCTCACATAATATCCATAGTCTGATAAACTCACTCCTTCGCTATTCTCCAATAATGTGCTTTTTCCAGTCATTGAATCCTTCTTGTGGCTCTTTTCTTTACACAGAGTGAATTGCAGAACCACACATAGTATTCAAAGACCAGACACACTCTGAATGCGGAGCTGCCTTTCTCATTAGCTTGCTGTTTATGCATTAAAACCTTTTTAAACACAGCTCAGCACTGGAAACTCAGACACAACTGATTAATCACCTTTATCCTTTTTCTCTACAGCCCTTCTTTCCCCAGAAGGCCATCCTTATCCTGCAAGTATACATCCATCTCACTAAGACAATCTTCTACTTTACCTCCACCAATATAACTCTTCGTTTGTACTGCTGACCAACAGATTCATTTTACCCTGCCCTCGTTAAGTAGACTTTTTCAAAAAGTGCAGAATTTTCCAACAGATTTCACAGACTATTCTGAGTTGGAAGGGACCCTCAAAGATCACTGAGTCCAGCCCTTAGGTGAATTGAGGACCAAAGCTGTGACCTTGGTGTTATGAGCACCATGCTCTGACCAACTGAGCATAAGGGGAAATAACAAAATAAAGTAAACATTCGTTTAATAATTCTCTGATCAAAATAAATTGAATCTCACCTATTAACTACAGTTAATGCAAAGATTTGCTGACTTCCTATATTACAAGACTTTATTTAAAATGTCATGCTGCATCAATTGAAATGTAGACACCTACTATGCCACTTCTATTAAAAAAGTAGGAAATAAGATAAAATTAATCCAATGAGTTATTTTCCATATCTCTCAATACCCACCACTAATCATTACACCTTTGTCTTAACATCTTCCCTTCTTCTGTCAGACACATCTTAATTGCATACAATTAACTACTTGCCAGCCTCTCTTACAACTTCATGAGTTTAAAGACTTCCTGAAATTTAACACTGACAGTCTAAAAACATGGAAATACAAGGTATTAATCATCAGAAAATATCAATACTTCAGGCTGTAGCTGCTGATAACAACTGTTTTACTTAAGAACTTTGATGCATTTCATGATAATCCAAATTTTCATAAGCTACTACCTCATGTGATTTCTTCCCTGTTACCTGATGAATGTCTCCACGTTTTCTACACCAACAATCATCAACTTTAACATTTTAATCTTGTACACCATTCACCAATCTCAACACCACTTCTGCTCAGCCTCAAATACGAAGAATGGAATTCTCTGTGCATTGATTTTGCCTTGTGTGCTTTCTCTACCATTTGCTTAGTCCTAAAAGGCCATTAATATCTATTAGTATCAATTTGTTCTTTATATTGTATCTCCTCTGAATACAAACTGGCTTTTTAACACAGCAAGACTTCTGCTTTGGTGCACTTTGCAGATAAACATAATAGCACAAACTGTTTCAGAACAATTTTTCCTAAACTCTTTCTCCCAGTAGATTCAGCTACTAAATCGAACTTTAAACACAGCATCATGAAGATTTAATATAACTACTGAGGGACTTCGTATCTCAATAATTTCAAGTTACTCTTCTACTTTTAAACTCAGAGTTCCCTTATGTCATCAGTGCAACAATGAGCGTAACAGTAGGATGATTCTGCAGAGCATAACGTGTGTAACAGTGACACAGGCTTCAGCACTGCTTGAATCAGATGGGAAGGAGAACAAAATACATGGAACTAATCTGCAGCATTTTGCAAACTCATATATAAAGCTGAAACTCGAGTGCACAAGACGTAAGATCAACTCAGAGGGACCTGTGCCAAAAACATTAATCGTTCCTCAGAATTTGAAATACTGCTTTAATAAAGTACAATACTGGGTTTGGATGAGTCCTTTATTCCAAAAAGTGTCTAGTGTTACCAACTAGAGCATACTGAAGATTGGATTGGCTAAAGGCAGAATATATATGATGCAGAGATAAAAATGTAGAAAGACAAATTCTGATTTCACCTCAGTAGGATAAAGGAATTCCAGAAAATGGACACAGTAAGGGTGCTGAAACAATGGGCTAACCATTTTGAGGCCCAATTGGTAATTTAATCTTTTCCAGTCTTCTTAAAGAAAAATAATATATTTTATAAGCTTTTTTTTAGGGTTTACAGCACACATAAGGGCATAAAATCAATTTTACAAAAATTAAAATATTGAAGCAAATAATCCTCTGAAGTCCTTAGCTACTGAAGTTGATATTATACAATTTGTTGTACACTTGAAATCAAGAGCAGAACTGAGAAGGGCAGAGAAGTGCCTGAAGCACTGTAATAATTCCAGCAGCAAGTATCCAGAGTGAACTTGGAAGACAACTGCACAAGAACTTTATCTACCATGAAACAGGAATTTCAGTTAACTTCTGATACTTGAGTCTTTCCATTTTACATTGCTACATTATTCCACAAAAGTCAGAAGGTACTGTACATCACATAAAATGTTCTTTTCCCTACTGCCACGGGACAAAAGCTCTCAATGCTTTACAGTACTAGACTAGAAGTCTTTAAATATTATTGCCTAGGAGGATGCTGAAAATGAACTTAAGCCTGAGAATACAGCTAGCATGACTTGGAAAGTTTGACAGCTCTATAAAATTGTTGAGTTTAGATGAAATCCACACATACACTCCCTATTAAAATATTTGGATCCTGAAATCACTCCAAAGACCAGTCCTATTTGGGGTGAACCATTATCAGCTTTATATAACTCCTGCAATAACTGACTTAGGCCTTTTTAGACAATAAACTTACAGTGCTTGTGCATTCTCAACAAAAAGAAAAGTATGGTTAATAAATGAGCTGATATCTAAAGAACTTTGGTGGAGTTTTTTTAAAGAGGGACAGAGATACTAGTAAAATGTTAATTTACTACAAAAATTTCCTATCACTTTACCAATTTAAATTTCATTTAATTTTTTTAGAATTTTATTCCTTTGAATACAATGTTAAAGGAATGGGTAGAATGTTTCTTGTCAGGTTATAAATACATTTCAGAAAAAATAATAATGAGCATAAAGATGGAACATTTAAGTTTAACCTTGAACACATCAGATCTGTTGCATGGCAACTGAAATACAAGCTGAGTGTATGTGTTGTAACAGACACTAATTACACATCCTTATACAATACCTATATTCATGGTACATCTCTGTTCTGATTAAGCAGGAAAAGAGAAGTCCTGTGGAGAAGTTTGCAAATGACAAATATTTTTACAAAATGAGCTGAATATACTTATTCTGAATAAAACTTTTCAGGAAGACATTTAATTATGTATAAATAGCACATGATGAACCTGCGTTACCTGTTAAAATAAGCTTCCCTTCACACTTCATCTCATTTGAACATTAACTATGAACACAATTATCATACATCTGTGAAGTCATGTTTTTTCACCATTTTTATGGATCTCAGCAAGTACTCTTAAGAAAACTGAAAGAGAATGATAGCTTCAGATAGCTGCTGTTAGGAAGACTATTAAAACAAAAAAAGAGGAGGAGATTCTTGCAAAAGTGCCTCAAAAGCTTTGCTTAGTATGGTCTAGCTCATTCCTGATTCTGCTTCTTTGAGGTATCAAGGCAATTCCATGTAAAAGGCAATAAAAACTTTTTGACTTGAGTACCCTGTGTTTTCACTCGCTACATTTACTGCACAAAATCTTATCTGGGGGCTTGGATCAAGTAATTTAGTTTCACTTGTCGGATCTTGTTACAGGACAATGGAGGCACATTGCAAAGAGAAATATTAGCATATTATACCAGAGAAAATACATGTTTCTGATAATACTGGTAATATTCATATGTCCTTCATTGCAACACAAAAAATTGTTGTAAATTGGCTTATTGGGTTGCAAAACCAAAAAATGTTTATGATTAAGTGAGGAGAGCAGCACTACTATCGTAAGAAAAATGGGAGATGAGGAAAAAGAGTACATTACAACAATATGCTCTGATTCAAGCAAAAGTTTCTGGATAAATTTAGAGCTTGTGCTCAAAGACATCCCATTTGTATCTCTGGGTTTTCTTGTTTTTGCTGGAGTGATTTTGTTTACGAATTTTGTTTGTTCATTTATTCATATTCACGTTCTTTGGCATCCTCAGAAAACATAACTGTTTTAGGGGACAGGTCTAATGCTGGCCACCAAGAACCTAAGTATACTTAATAGATGTGAAATTATAGGCTGAATATCACGATAGAAGTAATAAAACTGACATAGTATTTCCATCCATGTATTTATTTACAAAGAGTTTAACATTATCACTGGCATTTTCTAGATGGAAGACTGAGATGCAATAAAGAGGACAAAGGAAGCAAGAACAGACCTGGACAGGGAAAGGCCTGTTCAAGGAGCTGACAAGAGCAGAATATTCTAAGACAAATATAAGACGGGAAACGTGGGTCATTCACTTCAAACCAAGACCTTGTACTTCTCTCTCTTACCCCAACTACGACCATACATAATCCACCTCAAAGAGATTATAAAGGAATAAGAAAGTTCACACTACAATAATCAGAACACTGATGTAAATCTGTGGTCACTGTTTGTAACAGATAGGAGGTGAACATGTTCTTAAAACTATTTTGAACAGAAAGATAAATACCAACTATGAAGTTTTATCACATACCATTTCTCTCCATTGATTTTAATACAGGAAAAGTATTTTTTTATATAGTTGCTACTGCTATTGTCATTATTACTCATTATAAAAACGATCATTTGCCTGTATCTAACTGCTTTAAAGCAATGTGGCTTTGACATCAAGTTTTTAAGTACCTGCCTTGTTCTGAAAGAAATACAGGGGTTTTGTTTCCTTAAACTATGTATATTTTAAAAATACGTCTTGCTTATAGAGTGAAAGTATACAATACAAAAACCATAAAACCCTCTCCAGAAGCAAATATCCAAGCTCTATTTCTCTTTTCTCCCAAAACAGAAAAATTAAGGAAAAAAAAAACACTATAACAACAAAAAGGACAAAATTTCAAAGCTTCAAAAGTGAGGTGATTTGTTATTTCTTTTATCACAAAAGCTTTGAAAGAAACTTCAGAGCAACAAAGACTTGGGTAGGTAAGAGTATTCTGCCAAGCCATTCCACACACAGGTTTACTGGAAACAGAAAGCCTCTCACAGCCCCAGATACGCATAACATTTAGAACAGAGGAAGAACAAACCAGCCACTTTCAATTGCTAAACAGCACACAAGAATATGAAAATGGCATCCAGCTGCACAGGAGTCCAGATTCAGAATATAATTTTACATGTTTAAACTGGTCATTCTCCATGTAGACATTTTGATTTTTAGTTAAGCTAAATTGCGAAAATGTAATTGAGGGACACATTCAGCAAAGCTGACATACCTGAGTACCAATTTTGTTTTCTCTGTGTAACAGAACACACAGACAATAAAGTCCACACTAACTATCGGGTCTTTTTTTTTTTTTTTTTTCTAAACCTGTCACATGTGATTTTCAAATAACCTATTTTCATGCAACTTTTCCCCCTACAGCTTCAAAACCTGCATTTATATAGCCTCTAGGTCAATACATAGGTCAATCTACTACAGCCACTTACAGCACAGGGACACCTATACATTGAACAAAACTTACTTTTCCAACAGTCCTTTTTTTCCCCAGTGTGATTTTCATGATACTTTAAATGATACTATGTTCTTGAAAAGCATACTCAGAATTATAGCTAAAATAATAAAAAACATATTTTGAGGTAAGAAAATAAATCCAATAAATGCCTACCTGAACCCACTGGAGATGAACCAACACTAAGACTTTGTAAACTTCCATTCCTGAGCAAAGTTGGAGATTTTTGAAGACCAGAGCTTGTCACACTTCCTGCAGCAGATGCCACAGATGAAGTTGGGGAAGCAGAAGAAACTGAAAGATGGGAAAGACTTTCTTGACTTTTATTTCCTTTAGGTCTACCAGGCCCATGTTTACTTTGCTTATTTCCTTTCCGTTTCTTCTCTGTTACAGTTTCTTCCTCTATTCCAGAAGTTTGCGATCGTTTGTATGCTGTAGAAGTAAGGCTTGAATTACTTATGTCTCCAGGTGAGCTGTCAAAGTTTTTAGATTGGGAAACAGCTGCTGATGATGAAGGGAGACCAATTAAGGAAGTGAAACAATTGACTCCCCCTTCTTGGTTCCCAGCCTCTCCTTTATGTACATCTTTGGTTGACGAAGCCTGTTGAGAATGCGTGAAACTGTCACTTCGCAGATCTGTGTCTGTAAAACTCAAAAAATCTTGAGGAGACTGAACTGAACTGCCAGAAGATGACTTTATGCTCCCAGGCGTGCCCAAAAAGCTTCCTAAAAAAGGAAAGAAGAAGTACAATTATGTTTTTCCCTGTAGCTGATGAAAACTGATGGGAAGTACTACTATCTTAGAATAAAAAACTTTAATGCGAAAGGACTTTACAAAAATCATTACCAAGAGTTAAAGAATTTATTTTTTAAATAACTCATTGGTTCTCCTGTGGATCTTCACTTTGCTGGGTTTGATTCTCAGATTCCTGTCTGAGATTCAGATTTGCATCTGGGGCACAAACAAGGTGAAAATGAATAAAAGAAGAAGAACAACTTTGTTGCTTAGGCAACTTTAACATCAATCATGTTTTGAAGCCACAACAAACACTTGGTGCGAATCAGAGCAGGTTTTTTTTAACATACACACATATAAAAAGAAGGCTGATAGAAATGTGCTGTGATCACATTTAAGCTATGCCTGCAATCTTCCTTACCATTCTACCTAAAATCAAGGGTCTGACACAGGTCAAGGGAACAACAATTGGGCTTAATTTTCCCTGGCTGAGGAGGAGTTCCACAGAAGACGTATTTTTCAAAAGTACAAGAGAGAAAGTGAAAAACAGTATATAAAACTGGCATTTTAAGACTTCTTTAGCACTGTCACAGAACCATAAAGACCTTTTGTGTAATAGAATTACATTCCTTCTTCAGTATTTGGAATGCAGTCATTTCATCACTGTATTAGTGCATTCAAGGCAGAAAATGAAGCATTCTTGGGAAATACAAACATCTACTTGCACTGAAATTTACTAATTTTATACAGGTAGGTGTATGTGGGTACTGTTTCACAGAATTTAGACTGATGACAACATCAAGAAAATACACCTAAATAAGACATTAGGTATACAAACCCCATTGTCCTTTAAAAACTAGTGTTTCATCATTAGTACTCCACCAAACATTGTTAAGAATTCCATTTAAAATACAATTTACATAAATACAGCTATTTAAAAAAAAACCATAAAAATATTGTTTTGTATTTTAAATAAGTTACATCAACTTCACCTAATGCAACCAAAAAGACACGCACATAGTAAAGATCTATTTTGCTATCTCCAGTACGATTTTTCTTTAAATGAAGAATTCCAAAAGGCAATTTTCAAAGTTTTGAGAATTTAAACAAAAAAACACTTCTTTTTCTCTTAAGTAAAAAATCCTGAAATATTGAAAAAGTTCTAAACAAATTTACAAGTGTTCACTGCTGTCTTGGTTTGAGAGACAG
>VWPU01009818.1:591-19018 GCA_013398955.1 Callaeas wilsoni | reverse complement strand
GGACCTTAAAGCCCATCCCGTTCTACTTCTCTGCTACAGGCAGGGACACCTTCCACTAGACCAGGTTGCTCCAAGCCCTGTCCTTTTGGATTATCACTCAGGGTTATCCCAGATATTATCCAGCCAGGTTGGGAGGGATAATTTTACACCTCTCTGTGAGAGCAAATCATGATTTGCTGTGAAGAACAGGCTGAAAGTCAAGGAAGCAGGAAATGCTGGCATGCCCAGAGCCTGCCCCTGGCCAAGGAAGTGTCCTGGGATCCCCTCCCTCAGCCTGGCTGCTGGTATTTCTCCTCCAGTTGATAAAATCCAGAAGCTGGGTCTCCAGCACCCTGTGTTCTCTGGCCAGTCCTTCCAGCACTGCAAACCTGTACATGGGACAACACTGAGGCTTATTGGGACAGCCTGGAGGTGTCACTAATAAGGCCATAAAAGAGGCATCACTAAAGAGGCCATAAGCAGATGCTGTTGTGGGCTTTGGGATAAGTATGATAGATAAAACAAGCGAGGAAGAGCAACACCTTCACTTGGAAGACTTGCATCCACAGGTTCTCCTGTGACTCTGGTGCTTCACTTGCACACCCCAAGTGAGAAAATGCCTCCTTTGGCTGCTGTCACTGATAAATCAGAGCAAACCTAAGGGGAAAGACAGACACACACAATATCTCTGTGTTTGGTTTCAATGTTCAGACTAAATAGGAAACCCAGTAGTGTGTTCTTCAGCAAGAGCAGGCACCCCTGAACAGAGCAACCATATTCCTTTACTTGTTCCATGCCACTAACAGAATCAAACACGGAGCACTCCACGTGCTTGCTGATCCACCAGTGTATTTATGGCTCAAGTGCAGGTGCAGAGCTGGGGCTGCCCTGCTCTGCTGGCTCCTCAGCACGCGCTGCTCTCGGGAGCCGAGGGCAGCGTCTTGTAGGGGTTGAGGATCCCCTTGGGGTCCAGCATGGCTTTGAACTGCTGCATGAGCACCACTGCCTCGCGTGGTTTGCTGTACTGAATGAACTGCTTCTTCTTGAAGCCCAGCCCGTGCTCTGCACTGATGCTCCCACTGCATCCTGCAGTCCACTCGTACACAAAGGGCTCAATGGCGTCTAGCAGGGAATGACTGTAGGACTCCGCTGTGATGTTCAAGTGCAAGTTCCCGTCTCCTGGAAGAAAACATGGCACAGGTGGGTCTGGGAGAAAAACTTGATGGCCCTGCAATGGACAAGCGTTCCTGGCTCCTCCACGTTCTCAAACAACAGGGCCTTTGTTAGTCTGCAAACTGCAAAATGGACAAGCTCACTGTCCTACAAACATCAGCGTCTCCGTGTGCAAATAATTCAAATAGGATCTTTGCTTTTCCATGCTCCCACTGCAATATTTGAGGAAGGATTCTGAGTTAAGCTACCTTCAAACTCCGACTTTTGTGATTTTAAAATTCCCACTGTGCTGCACTAATGATTGTGCCACCGCAAACCGTGACAAAGACTTCCCCAATGGAATTTCATAATGATCATTAGATTTTAACATGGCCCTTCATCACTTTCTCTCTCCCCATTATGTTTGTGCAATGTTCTAAATGCGCTTTGGCACCGTGTCAACAGAAACAAAGAAAGCAGAACAATTTCTCCTTTTGCCACTGTGTGTGACAGTATTTGATTAGGCACAGAGTTGCTGGGTACTCCGAAGGACAAAACACACAAAGATAAATACACATCCTCGCTCATCCTCCTCCCTCCAGGAACCTCTTCCTGCATCCTAGCAAACCCTCACAGCACTCAGCTTAGTCCTCCAAGAGCTACCACAGGGAGCCTTTGTTATGCAACGTGTCTTTCCAATGATCCCTAATCAAGTGTGCTCCAGAGTGTTCCGTGGTTTTTTTGTAACAGAACAGCTCTGCTAAGCGACCAGTTTACCTGCTTGTAAAAGCAGATTAGTCTCCCAGCATGCTGACAAATCTATCTGTGCATTTATCATTATCACTTGCTGTTGGAGGGTTAATGGCTCAAAAAAACTTGATTTCCAGTAGGATTAATCACTTTGGACATGAAAGTGGTTATCTGCCAAATGTGTCTAAGCACATCAACCAAACTGATGGTCCAACGGAACAAATTACATCTTTAAATAGAAAGTACACAGCAAGAAGACACAGATGACCAATTCCGTGCCTCACTGGCCAGCAACCTGCCATCAGTGTATGGAAAACAGTCTGAAAGCAGTGAAATTCAAACACAAAGATCCTGATGCACCCTCCTCTTCCACAGCCCTCAATTTAAGCTTCTCACTAATTGCTGCACAGTGAAACCTGCAGCACAGAAGGGCCATCACCTCCTTTCCCAGCACCCCCACTTACCCAAGTGGCCGTAGCCCACCACGTTTTTGGCACTCTGGCCCAGCCGAGCCCTCATATCAGTCACAAGGTCATAGAGCTTTCCCACGGGCAGAGAGATGTCGTACTTGTACACGTAACCCTCGTGAGTGAGGGCTTCCGTGATCCTCTCCCGCAGGCTCCACAGCACCTGAGGAATCCAGGATGGCAGAAATCCATTTAGAAACCAAGTAGTTCTTGGGCTTCATGCACATACCAAACATCAGTCTGAACACTTCCCTACATAAAGTACAAATCCACGTCAAAGAGATTTGTGGGAGAGGAAACACTGACTTGCCTTTATTTTCTTACTGTCCGTCGCCACAGTTCCATCAGTGACCAAACCAGAAGCCATGGCCTGCTCTAGGAAGTTGTTCAATTTTTCTTCATCGTGGGTTGAGTTGGAACCCGAAGTTTCAATTAAAACATAGAAAGGGCTGTCTGAGAATGAGAGAGAATAAAGTTTGTGGGGCAAAACACAGGAATTCAGGGCAGGTTTTGGAGTTTTCCTCACATGTTATGTGTCCAGACTCTCTGGTGCCAGAGAAGGCAGTCTTTTATTGGTAGGGCCCTTCACTGACATCCTATATCTTTTATTTAGCAACCACTTTCCAGAAAGGTAGCAGTTTTGTGAGGACAAATACAAGTAAAAAGTCTCATCTTTAAAGATACAAGGTGTTTGGAATGGATATACTCGATACAAAAATTATGAAGGATGTCCATACAATCAGCGACTTTTTAAGTCAGTGAGTCAACTTTTTAAAACGAGTCACTTTTAAAAAGTGTTTAAAACTAGTCTAAAAATCCCCAAGCAGTACAGTGCCCCTTTCTACAGCGTGAATGTCACTGGTACCTGTCACAGGGCAGGACAGCTTGAGATGTCTCTCAACCAGGTCCATGCATTTCTCATCCATGAACTCATAGGCAGACAGGATCTCGCCCAGCATGGCTCTGCAGGTTGTGAATGTTTCCAGAACCTTAGCGAAACTCTGACACCCTTCACACAGAACACAGAGAGGAATCAGGACTAAAAAACAGACACTGCCCCAAACCCTTTGGAGGTTTCTGAGAAGTAAAAAACTCTCAGTGAAGGCTCCCCACAAACAACTCTGGACCTGCTGAAGGACACTCAGAAGCAGCTTTTAAGCAGCTGTGCCTGGCCACGTACTCTGCTGATCCAGAGCCTGACCTGCAGACGTGACTTCTCAGCCTTGCCTTGTCACCTTGTCGTTCACCTGACTCCTGGACGGTGGCTGCCTCTGCCTACTGTCACAGTCTTGCCCTGCTCGCCTCTTGAGCCTGTCAGACCAGGCCTTCACCAGTGAGGAGACTGTCCTGCCTGCCTCCTCACCCTGCTAAGCTCCTGGCTCCACTTTCCTTGCAGAACAACCTGCCCTTGCAGGTATTTCAACATATATTAAATATCTGCGCGGGTATTTTCCACAGAGCCCTACACTATTTCCCAGAAACCAGCTGATGCTGGCAGTCCAGCTCAGCAGGCTCAGCAGTGCTTGTGCTTTCTCCCCTCCATCCCTATTCCCAGCCCCTAAATTCAGGTGTGAAATCATTAATATCAGCTTCTACCTAGGAATGCCAGGTTCACAGCCTTAGGCTTCTGAGGACAGAGTATGGAGACAGCAGTGATAACTCCCAAGGTCCCCTCGGATCCGATGAAGAGCTGCTTCAGGTCATAGCCCGTGTTATCTTTGCGCAGAGACGTCAGGCAGTCCAGAGCTGAGCCATCAGCCAGCACCTGTGGGAACAGGGGCCCAGTCAGAGCACCTGGGTGGGAATCTGCTGTCATGAACTTGCCTATGACAAAGCTGATGGGAAGTGTCACTCACCCTGAGCACGGGGACACAGCCGCAGCCTATTTCCACACTGCTCCTCCATTCCCAGCTCTTCCCCCTCTTTGTATCCTACCTGAGTAGGATAGAGTAGGTATCTCCCTCCTACTTCTCTCCATCAGGACAAGTAATAATGGAAGATCCAGTTTGCTCTGCTTTTCTTACTACTGGCAGAGAAGACCAGCCATTCTCTGCAGCCCTAGCTCCTGTTATCCGGGGGAACAAGGAAAGCTACTTGAAACAGTGAACAGTTAAGCAGAATGAAGTAAACTCTCTGCCACTTGAGCCTTAAATCAAGGTTGAGTATCTCCAAGACAGGTTATTAAAGGCTATTTTGACACTAGAGCCAAACTGACCTGAGAAAAATGCTCTCCTTTCTAAGCCTACACAGTAAAACCAAGCCACGTTTTTGTTCCTTGCCCAAATTTTTAGTCATTAATGCTTTGCTCCCCAGCTGTGAAAACTTTCAGAACTCCTAATCCAGCCTTTACACCCCAAGGCCCTCGCCTGCAGGAGAGGAGCAGCTGAGTAACAACAGAAACTCTAGGACACAGCCAGCAGCCAAATGAACCCAAAAGCAGACAGCTCTGTTATGGGGTGGGCTTTAAACCTTAAGATGATCTTTGAAGCCCTGCCCAACACAAACCGGTTTGTGATCCTATGATTCTATTAAAATCTGAGTGAGCAGCCACTAGAAGAGAGTGATGCAGGATGGATTTAGCAGAGTGTTCCAGAGACCCACTGCTCAGAGGAACCAACTCCATGCAGATAACCTGGGATCCCCCAATCTCTCCCTACCTTCTTTTCACTTGTCCAGATTAGAAAACCACCTAACACCACCTCTGTCAGCAAGGACTGGAAGTCAGGAAGCTGTAAACTGCAGCAGCAACAACACGCTACACACATGAAGATGTGCTCCCCTTCTCAGAAGAGCCCGGCAAGGTAAAGTTAAGAGTGGAAGCCTGGAGAGGAACTTGGCTGTGTGCTGGATAGTTAGAAGAGCAGGAAGCAGGAGGATTAAACAGAGAAGGGAACTGCCAGGTACTCGCCTTACCACTTCCAGGCCCAGCACCGTCCCTCGCAGAGAGCCGTATCTCAGGAGCCGCAAGCCTCCGGCATTGGTGGCCACATTCCCCCCGATGTGACAGCTGCCTTTGGCTCCCAGGTCGAGTGGCATGATAAACCCCTGCTGCTCCAAGTACTCATTGAGCCTCTCCAACACGCAGCCCGCCTGGCACACAAGGATTCCTGGAACAGAAATGCCCTGCTACAAGCCGATGGCCAAGACGAAGGTGCCTCCTCAAGAAGCAGGAGCAGTATGAGCAGGTGCAACCACCTCTTCCTTCCAAACTTCGTGGGATTCAGCTTAAATGCAGTAGTATGGCATGCTCCAGGGAGCTGCCCCCTCCTCAAGCCTTGGAGAGCTTTGCTATTGCCTCAGCACCTGGTCACCCACAACTCTGGACTGGTAAAACACAATCACATTAAGCGTGTCTCTGCCTGTTGTTCTCTCTCTCTGAACAGAGATACTCACACCAGCCTGACCCCTAACCCCCCAAAGCCAAACAAACCTCCTTACGATGCTGCTGGGCTGAACCCTGCTGATCCTGCTGTTATCTGTTCCCAGGAAAATGCCTGTTTTGCCGCCTGGGGCTCATTTCTGTGCCTCATATCTCTGGAATATTTACCAGACACCTTGTCAAAGCTGATGATCTGGTTCATGAGAGCAGTGGAGAGAATGATCTCATCAAAGACAGGAACGCTGCCCCCAACAAGGCCCGTGTTACCCCCCTGAGGGTTCACTGCCAGGTTCCTCTCATGGCAGTACCTGGAAGGAAAAAGGTTTCTGAATTTTTATGCATTTAAAGGCCGTAATCAGTCTGCCAGAGAAGAGTCACCTCTACATGAATGTCTACTGTTGTGACAGCGCTCCTTAAAATTAAGCAGCATTTCACCAAAAGATGAAATTGATGCAAGGAGACAGTTTCAATGACAAACTGAGAAAGTGCAACTCCTGTCTGAACTCAGGCCAGCGCTGAGCAAAGAACCAACACCCGGGGTTAGCCCCACGTGTATTTATGCATGTGGCACACAACATCTGCCTGGAAAGCACTGCTTATGTTCCTACAGAAGCTGTTTCTGCAGCAGTCTGTGTTAACAGCTTGGGCTCCTGTCCTGGGTTGCAGTGTATTCTGTTACCATCTTCAGGAGCTGTTGAAACCAGGTGGGGCTGTGTCCCCTGTGTCCTCTCTCTGGACTATCTTCTGTTAATGGCCCAGCTGTCCAAACCGGGTGGGGCAGGGTTCCTTATCTCTCCCATGACCCATCCTCCCTCTGGGGGGATATCTCCTGTTAACGGGCCATCCAGTCTCACCACATGACTGACAAAAATACATCCTCCCAGTGTGAGATGCTCTGCCCAGAGGGAGGAACCAAGCATCCCATCCTGGATATAAGCGAAGATTTCCAACACCAGAGTCAGCCCTTACCTACTGGATTCCCAGAGGCCAAGAGCTACCACTGGACCTTCAGGTGAAGACCAGACCTTTTCCACAGGATCACTGCTTCAACAGGCCCATCTTCAGCAGAACTCTGGAGGGCTGCAGCCACCATTTTATTGGACTGCTACCAACACCCTGACTGACAGGATGTCAGGTTGTATCCTGACTCTGTCAGTGGTTTCTTTTCTGTACTAGTGCATTTATTTTAGTTTTTCCTAGTAAATTGTACTTCTGACTTGGAGTTTCTCACTGGTTTTGCTTTCAAACCAGCACAGCTCCTCAGTGGGCTCTCACAGCCAGCCCCTGGCAGTGATTTCAGACACGACTGCCCTCCTCCTACCAAGAGATTAATGCCCTGTAGGAAACAAAATGTGCACCTGTTCCTCAGCTGCTCCACCTGCCACATTCCTGCCAAGCACCACCCACCTCGTCCTCTCGGAGCTCACAGCAGCTCCTGCACAAGGGATGGCACAGAGCCCCACAGCACCAGAGTTCCTTCAGAAGCCCTGCCTGCCTTTCCTGTGCTCTGCATCTCTGTTTTAACAGAGCCAGGAGCACGTTCCTGCAGCTTTCAGCTCCTCAGTCAAACAGTGATCCGGCACAGTACTGCCCAACCAGAGCCGTGCTCACACCAGTGAGCCACAGGATGCAGATGAAACAGATCCTCCAACTGCCCGGTTCTGCCCTAACCTTCTCTACCTTTTCAAACAGACCCTGCTGAATCTTTCACAAAACTTCTCCTTTCTGAACACCTGCACGATAGCAAATTTTAGTCATTTATCAGAACAGAAAAGTCACGAAGAAAACTGCCTCAGCAGCTCCGATGCTTAAGGAATTGGTGTCTGAACACCTGCAAGTTCCCTTCACCCGCCGGATCACCCCCGACACAACCCAAGTGTCCTCAGCGCCAAGCCCAGCAGGAAAGGTGTGCGTTACCTGAGAACCTGAGACACCTCTGCCGTCGTCTGTGGCTTCAACACCAGCTGGCTGCAGCCTGCAAGGAAAGCAAGGGACTCTCAAGGCAAGCTGTGGCTCTGCAGAGGTCAGAAAGAAACAGGTGGGAAAGCATGAGGTGGGAAATAACAATGCTCCCTCCACTGTTAGGTATTTCAACCACTTTGGCAACAAATGTTTCCACAGCAGCCTTTCCCTTTAAGCCCTGCAAAAACTTGGCGTGTATAGGTAGACTTGGCTGCCACTGGGGGCAATGGGAAATGGTTTAAATTCTCATGAATATTTGACAGAAGCAGAAGAGAATTCACAATGTTTGGTTTACAATCACAGAATCGCAGGATGATTTGAGATGGGAGGGACCTAAAAGTTCATCTCATTCCTTGGGCAGGGACACCTCCCACTATCCCAGGGTGCTTCAAGCCCTGTCCAGCCTGGCCTTGGACACTTCCAGGGATCCAGGGGCAGCCACAGCTTCTCTGGGCACCCTGTGCCAGGGCCTCAGCACCCTCACAGGGAGGAATTTCTTCCCGATATCCCAACTAACCCTGCCCTGTGGCAGTGGGAAGCCATTCCCCCTTGTCCTGCCACTCCAGGCCCATATAAAAAGTTCCTCTCCCTACTTTTTATAAGCCCCCTTAAGGTACTGGAAGGCTGCAATCAAGTCTTCCAAAAGCTTTCATACTCTTTTCTGAGGTTCAATCAAAACTGTTAGCTGAATCAATTTGTCTCAGGAAAAAAATTAATTATTAAGTTAGAGGGTTTAGATTTTTTTAAAATGAAAGCCTGTAAGTTTACCAGGTATCAGGTAAGTCTTAAAGGAATACTTTTATGAGAAAAACTCATTCTGGAGGGGCAGGTACTCATCTGGTCTCTGGTGACCAGTGACAGGACCCGAGGGAACAGCTGGAGCTTTGTCAGGAAAGAGTTAGGCTGGATATCAGGAAAAGGTTCCTCCTCCAGAGGGCGGTCGGGCACTGCCCAGGCTCCCCAGGGAATGGGCACGGCCCCAAGGCTGCCAGAGCTCCAGGAGCGTTTGGACAACGCTTTCAGGCACAGGGTGGGATTGTTGGGGTGTCTGTGCAGGGCTGGGAGTTGGACTCGATAATCCTCGTGGGTCCCTTCCAACTCAAGATATTCTATGCTCTGCACAGACATGATCCGCCATAAATAAAGATGAGATTTCCTTTGGCAAACTTATTCCCGTAATTAACAGAGGTAGGAAGGAGGTTTCACCAACGGAGCACATCAAGCAGCTCGCTCACCTCGCACCGACTTCAGCCAGTCCACGTTAAATGGCTTCACCTCCTCCTCGCTGGTGACGACCCTGCCGGGCAGGACGCGCTCGAAGAAGGCCACATCTCGGTCCTCCAGCCGGGCGAAGGGCAGCCGCCGCACCGCGTAGCGCTCGCAGGTCGGCAGCACCTCCCGGGAGCCGGCGCAGCCCCTGGCCCGGGGCCCGCCCGGGGGCTGCCGGGCCCCGCCGCGCTGCAGGAGCCTCCCGCGGCAGCTCCTCAGGCAGGCGGCCCCGCGGCGCCACAGCACCGGAGCAGCCATGGGAAGCCGCGGCCTTGTCCGCTGCCCCCTCGCCGCGGCCGCCGGGGGATCTCAGACCTGAGCGCAGGCGCGGGGTGCCCGCTGCTGCCGCCGCACTCCCCCGGGACACCGCAGCGCCACGCACCCTCCCCGGGCGGGGGAATTCGGGCTGGTCCCGGTGCACCGGAGATGCCAAGGACGCGCCGTGCCCTGGAAGCGCTGGGGACGCGCCGCGCCTCGCACGCCGAGCCGCCAGGGGGCGCTGCCGCCCGCCTGCGCTGAGCGCGGACGAGGAGCAACGCCCCCTGGCGGCCGGAGGTTGCAACAGCGCCCCCCGCGCCCCCCCTCATCCTCACACCACATTTATTCCCAAAAATACTTTATTTATAATATAATCCAACATCTCCAAGATCCAAAAATACAGATATACATTTCTTTTTTTTTTTTTTTTAAACTTTACATTCCTTATTTTTTTTTCCTCGTTTCGGTAATTGGGTGAAAGTCGGTTTCGACCTCCAGTTTGGATGAGCTGTAGTAAAGCTGAGCCCCTGGCGGGGTTTATGGGCAACATTTAGTGGGACATTTCTTTAGGTGTCACCCTTCTCCGGGAAACATTTAACACTGTACATTCAAAAGTCAGAAGATTTAAATCCTTTAGTAAGCAAAAATGAAGGCTGCTGGTATTTCTGTCTACAAGGACTTGTAAAAAATCTCTACAACCAGGTGTAAGAGGGCAGGAGACGCTCCTGAGCCCATCCAAGCCCTGCACTGGCACGTTCCCAGTGGAGGAGTTTATTGCTGGTATCAGATCTCAGATGCTTTACATGTCACAGATGTTGTAAAGAAGAGGAGAATGTTGTACCTCACCCTATTTATCATTCCTAGCAAATTATCCTTCCTTTTGAGGGCTCTACCTTCTAGAGCTCGTCTTCCTTTTTGCTTTGCTGGTTCAAGTGGAAAATGCTCTTTGAAGCCCCAAAGTACTTCTAAAAACATGTTTTGTTATCCTACCCGACCAGAATTTTGGAGCTCAGGGAAGTCAGCTCCACACTGGCTCACCCAGAGCTGCTCTCTTCCTTCACGGGATGTTCACAGCAAGATTTCTGGAGAGGAATTTTGAGATTGTTTCAAATTAAATGCTTAATCCATGGCAATATCAGGAAAGCCTTAGGAAAAAGAGGAGGGAAAAAAAGTTGTCTACAATACCCTTGGATGGAAGGGGAAAACAAAACCTGGAACAGCGTCAGGACATGGCAATGCTCCAGCTCAGTGCAGTGGGTGAGGCAGGAGCAGCTCTCACCCTCTGCAGGTCAGGCTGGCCCACGAGGCATCACAGATTCCCCTCATGCAGAGGCAGGAAGAAGAAGAGCACTCCAGGTTTGTGTGACTGTGCTGTTCCTGCTCCTTCCCTCCAGCACTCCGGGTTTCATTTCCCTGCCTGCTTTCCTTGTGCTATTCCGTGGCAGCAGGGACGAATGTGCATCACAAATGTGCATTTTCACGCACAGAACTATGGAAACTTCATCTCTCTGTGATGCTATGTAATAAAGACACGTGCAACATCCCACTGGAAATGACAGGACCCCAAAGACAGGGATTTTTTCCTAAAATCCATTCTTTTTTCCTGCCATAAATCAGTATTTATAGAAAAGCTGCCTCACGATTGAGAGGTTTCTTCTATGCCAACAGCAGGCACAAAGCCCCACAGAGGGAAGGAAAAGTGGCAGGAGCTCTGTTCTACTTTCCTTCACTGCAAAGCACGAGGAAGAGGCTCAGTGTAACAGGAAGAGCCTTCTTTCTTTTGAGAACAGGTGCCAGAATCTGAGTAGAAGCGTTTTTAATCTTCTGTACTATTTCTTCAGCGAAGAGAAGTGAATCTGGAAGTTTCTTCATGCCTTTCCAGCAGTCCATACCACGAGCTCCTGCACACAGGTATGGAAAGCAGCACGCAGCCCTGCACAGAGCTGCCACCAACACCCATCAGGGACCAGAGCCAGCAAAGTTCCTGAGTTTGGGGCTTTTCTTTCCTCCTTCCACCAGCAGGGAGAAAACCCTGCTGGCACCTTTCCACACTACATCTTTCATGGTAGGCAGGTAAGCCTCATGATGCAGGAGACAGATATGAAGGCAAGACTTATCTCTGCTCTTCCCTCAACTTCTGCAGCCACTGTATCTCAGAGGAAGTAAAAACAGAGACTTGTGCTCTCCAACTCCTGATTTCCTCTGTCCCTTCTGCTGCAGCCACTGACACTGTGCTAATGCAAGGATTCACACTCATCATCTGAAAGGCAGCTAAAGAAGTCAGGAACACACAAAGGTGGCCCATTAAACAAAGACAAGAAGTCCTGTTAGAACATTCCTGAATGGCCTTCAACAGCAGAGCCACACCATCATGGGAACAAACAGTGTCCTCATGGAGCCTTTCCCTAAAACCTGATTTCCTGATCTACCCAAGGAGCCACACAGGCAATCACAGCCAACAACGCAGGCCTTCATCTTATTTTGTGAATAAATCCGACCCTCTCTCTCTACAAGAATACTGCAGGTTTCATCTTCACAGTGATGTACTTAAAGAATCCTCAGGGAAATGGAAACAGCCAGAAAAGGCAACACCCTCCCTCAGTATTATTGTGCAAGACTAACATAAATAAAATCTCCGTGGCAAAGGGATTTGGGACTCCCTCCCAAAGTCATTGTCTTAGGAAAGAACAGGAATTTCAACTGGCCACTGGATAATTAAATATCATACCAGGAAAAGATGGAGGATAGATTAACAAAAAATAATCAAAGGTAATATTGCAACACAAATGAAGGAATATATTAAATTCTTCTTGCCTCGGCGGTGTATTCCCCTGTACTCCTTACTTCTTTTTCTTTCTTTCCTGAACACAACGAGGACAAAACCTGTAGGAAAAAAGAGGCAGTAATTAACTCCTGAAATTTATAGCACAGAGCCCAAGAACTGCTTTAATACTTGTGCACAATTAAGCCTGTTTCTGATAGGCAACTTGTTAATTTGATTAAAACAGTCAGTTAGATAAAAATAAAAAGCTCATGATCCTTTCCAAGATGAGCACATACAAAATTAAACCCTGAGAAGTCTTCAGAATTTGCCTCCAGAAGTGAAACGAAGAGGTACCTGTCTCTCAGTTTCAGGCACAGCCACAAATACTGACAGTATAGCAAAGCTCAGATGTAACATGTCCATGTTTACACAAGCCTCAGGTCAAAACCTGCTCTGTTTATCAGGCAGTTTTGCTCCCAGCAGAACCTAAGACTTCTGTGGAAAAGGATTTTGAGAAGAAGGTTCGTCTTTTTTCTTCTACCCTCAAACATAAACCCCAATCACAGAGATTCAAACCCTCTGATGAGAAGAGCAAAGCTCCTCTGTCAGGGTCACAACAGGGTTTTAACTCCTGTTTAGGCAAACTGCAGCCTGATAAAAATCCCAAAGCTGAATATTGTCACACTCACCATTTCCCTTTCGGTTTGGTGGTCAGGTCCACACATGCAAAGTGGAACCACTCGATTGGGCACTGCAAAAGACAAAGGAAAAACCCACTGAGGAGATTCTTAGCGGTTCACAAACGTTCCCATCACTTGGTATGAGCTAACTGAGCAAGGAGCCCCTCCTTGGATTGTTGGGGAAGATGAAACAGGAAAGCCTTATAAATATGATTGCCTGGCAAAAGATGCTGAGAATATGGAAACTATAAGTGAGATTGGAATGAAAGCAAGCTTTGAGATACCAAGCCTTAGTTACTGAACAACTGGAAAACAATGGTATGGCCGGCAGAAGGTAATCCTCTCTCTGTTGAACAATACCCTCTAACTGCTGACCGCTCCAAGAGTCAGAGCAGACCCTACTGGCTTGGCAGCAGGGGTCCAAAGAGGAGTTTCTAGAGTTTAAAATGTAACGCAGTATGGTAATATAACAATTCTTACCGGCTGTATGTAAATGCTATAGGATTTGTATCTTGTACTAGATTGGTTAATGGAAATTAGAATATTCAACACAGAAGAAGATTTATCGTATTGTAAACGAGAACCTCGCACTACTCCTACTACTACTACTACTTCTACTACTTCTTCTTCTTCTTGCCTTTACTCTCTCTTGCTCTTACCTTTGCTTCTCTTGCTTTCTTACTCTTCTGGTGTGCTTCAAGCTGCAGCTGGCAGCTCCAAGCAGGGCCACTATATCCATACCCTTCATAATAAACTCCATGCTCTAAGACCCAACCTCAGAGATCTCTCGTCCCTAGCTGTCCCGACCATCTAAACCAACTGCAGCTCCTACATTGGATTGTACAGGGTTGGGAGGCAACACACATCTGGAAATGAATCATCTCTCAAGTGCTTACGTCTGGGTTGTCACAGCCAATCATCTCTCCGTAGGACACCTGGTGACACAGGCAGTAGGTGGGCTCGTTGGGATCCACTGGCATGTCCAGGACATCTGAGGGATGCACTGACAGGATGGTGTCAGCAAAGTCAGATCTGTGGGCAAGGACAAAGTCAGGACAAAACACTTCTCAACTGCAGACAACACTGTGTTACAAGGGCATGGCTTCCCACTGCCAGAGGGAAGGGTTAGATGGGATACTGGGAAGAAATCCTTCCCTGGGAGGGAGGTGAGGCCTTGGCACAGGTTGCCTGGAGAAGCTGTGGCTGCCTCACCCCTGAAGTGTTCATGGCCAGACTTGGAACAACCCAGGCTAGTGGAAGGTGTCCCTGTGCATGGCAGGGGCTGGAATGGGATGGTCTTTAAGGTCCTTCCCAACCCAAACCATTCTGGGATTTGATGTTTCCAAGATCTAAATCCTACTCAGGAAAATTAGTGTTTTACAGTATCTTCCCTAAACCACACTGACCCTGTTTAGAGTTTGTATTACATTACCACAACCCAGTAATTAAAATCCTAAAGTAGGTTGGATTAAACACAGTATGATTAGAAAGAATTAAGAGAGGGATTTGTAGATGTCATGAGTAAAGTAATAAAATTAACATACAGATCACTGGTGGTTGTGGGTAGAATAACCTGTTTGGGGTTTTCCCTCGATCTGTTTTAATAGATATTTTTTCTCATTGTCAGGCCTCTTACTATGACAGGGACGTGTTGACATGCCAGCAGCAGTCCATAGAAACTATTTTTAGTTTCCTGTCCCTCCATTTAGCCAACTGGAAATATCAGAATAAACTGAGCCCCTTTAATATCAATCCCATCTCAGAGAGGGGACATGCTTTCCTCCTTGCCTCTCAAAATCAAACCAGATCATACGAGGCTATGTAGGACATAATCCTTTGAAAACAACCCCCAAAATTCTCCAAGATTTCCAGAACAGCAGCACAACATCAGTTTCTGTCCTGATGGACAAGTGAGTTTCTTTCACCATCGAGACCACAAGCAACTGTTAAAAATAGCCCTGTGACTGAAATCAGAGCTATTTTCTCCCAGCTTGCCAACAGCAACAAGGAGGCTGATCTTGTCCTTCCAGTCAGAGTGTTCCAGGCATGCTGAGCTTCCACGTGCCAACCAAGGAGTTAATTAACAATGCTGGCCTCTCCTAAGCAGGACATTAATGAAATGGAGTAAGAGCAGAACACTCTTAACACCGCTCGCCATCCGGACACGAGTCATTAATAGGGTAACAGGAGCTTGTGGAAAATTCATGCAGTGTCAAGCCCAAGGCCCTAGAGCTGTGCCTGGCTCTGCCTTACCCTCCTTTGAGCTTCTTTTTCTTTGGTGTATCTTCTTCAGATGTTCTCCTGCCTCGACCACGAGAGCTTCTTTTGTCTTTCTGACTTCGTCCCTCTAGAAAGCAAACCCAAATCCATCATTTCAGCCTATTTGAGCGGCAGAAACATTTCCAGCTGTTGTTCTTTTGATGCAGTTACTGTCTGGAAATGCCTATTTCATACATAATTGAGTACTCCTTATTATACATGTAAATGAACATGCTGTCTGAAATGCGTTTTTAAGCCACAAATACACCAAATTGGTAACAACTGAGCACCAAACTCTTATGTTTGCAGTTTTGGCAATAAAGCACTGCAGTATGTCAGCACACAAAGTCATAAACAGCATCACACTTGATTAGACATGCCCTGTATTTTTAAAACCTCAGTGTATTTTTAAACACAGTTAAATTACTCAATAACCAACATAACTTTTATCTCCACCTCCCTGCTCCTACCCTTATTTCACGGTTCAAAGGCATAAAGCTGTGCTGCTGTATCCACATTCAAATGTCACTGTAATCACACAATATTTCAGGATACACTACAGCAACTGGTATCTTCCTTTAATTCCTAATGTCTCCTGAAACTAAGACTGTTACACCAGTGCAGTTTTGGCACAGCACCCTCCTTAGAACCAGTAACAGCCTCAGGATGATCTGTGAAACAGTGACAGTAAGTTTGATCCCAGCACCACATTTCTCCTCCTCTCTTGCCCACTGTAAACATTTTGAACAACACTAAAAACAAGCAGAGAATGGCGCACTTCTTTCCTTCCTCCAGAAATAACAGCCTATTTTACATCTCAGCCTTCCTGGTTTGATACTCTAAGTGCTGGAAAAGGCTCTCAGTTGTGCCAAATTTACTCACTTTTCAGGCTTCGGGATCCAGGGGTTTCGAAGTCACTGCCTTCCAGTTTATCTTTGAGATCAGCTTCAAACCGCGCCAAGTCTGCATCCAGCCGGCGGATGTGCTTATCCACCTGCCCCAAGAGGAAACCACAAACTGAATTACAAAGAAATACCAAAAAAAAAAAAAAAAAGGAGCCCTAAACGAAAACAGGAAGGGCTAAAACTTGGCTGTTACTGGCCTGAACAGAGCGTGGTACTACAGAGCAAGGCATGGAAGGGGCACAGGCTGGGGAAAGGGAAATGGCACACACACACACAGGGAATGAGGGAGGCAAAAGCAAGAGGACCCAATCCCTCTCTATGAGCAAGCAGAAAGGAAGGAAAAGGGAGGCAACATAAAGGAGAGTCAAAGCAACTCAGACTAGTGATCTTCAGAAAAAAACAACATGAGAGATACTAAACACAACTGGTTTTCCCTGCAATTTTCAAAATTCAAATACACTCCTTGGAATGTGTTGAGTAGAGCAGTTAGGTTTTTTCCTTGGTGCTCCACTGTCATGTGAATCAAAGTTTAGCAATAAATACAGACAGAGGCTGACTATCCTCAATATCAAGTCAACATAGGTTAATTAAGTGCCTTGTACTACCCCTGATGAAATAAAGTGACTTTCAGAACAGAGATTTTAAGCCACCACCCCCAAATTGTGCTGCTGCATGACTTTGTCATCAAATGAGTTCGCTATTTATCCAGGGCATTGATATTCCTGGGACATAACTTCCATTTCTGCAGTATTTGATGGCAATAAAACATCTACTGCAGCTGTAACAAAACCCAAAGCATCTCTACATGCTGGACAACAAACACTTAGTACAGTCAAAAGGATTCCCCTTACTCGAGTTTCATCCAGGGGGTGAAACACATGGAGATAAGAATTATTCAAGGGACAGAGAAGAAAAAAAAAGTGGAAAGCTGCATCTTAAGAAATGGGATTTTCTCACGAGGTCCATCAAGGAAGTTTTGATGCCCAACAAACCAAGGGAACTGAGCAGAATTCCTGCTGTTCCTCCATAAAAGAGTACAGCAGCTGGCTTAAAAAATTTTGCTTTCAACTAAGACCAGCCCCAAATAAATTATCAGTGACAGAGAGCTGCTGGGGAGGAGGGAGTGGGGCAAATTTGCTGGCATTATCACACAGCACACAAGTACTACTGATAAAGTCACCTCCAAGGGGGATAAACTCACTAATTCTTCAGCAAAAGAGAAACCTGGTGCCCCAGATGAAGGCTTTTTGGGGATGGCAACAGCGAGAAGCATAAGCTTAAAGACTAACAATTTGTTTTGGTGGTAAGATATTTAAGCAAAAAAAAAGAGTCAGGGAAAGCTGACACTGTGAAGCTGACACCTCCACGTGCACCACCCCAGAGCGTGCCCACTCTCCCAAGGCTCACCATCTCGTAGGTCTGCATGGCCAGCTGCACTTTGTCATCACTGTACTCTTTACACTTGCTGTAGGCACTCTGGATCTTTCTCAGGTGCTCCACTCTCTCCTCAGGTAACATGTTCTTCACCGACTCGATGTACGCCGCTGCCAGGCTGTCGATCTCGGCTTTCTTGTCTGCAAAGCACAGCAGGGATACGTGAGACACCTGCCATCCAAAGCAGGTATTTCTGCTTTTCTACTTCCTCACGGTGTTTAGGAGACCCTTCCTGACAGCTTTTGGGCTCTCTTCAATTCCTTGGTGCGTTTTTCCTTTTTAAAAACAAAACCAGCTAAGTTAAAGGCACTCACTCTTCGATGCTTGTGGTGTGATCCTCCTTTCTCAAGTGTTCTACAGCTAATTCAGAGGTTAATTTACAGGTAATTCACAGTTAGGATCAGAAACCGAACCCATGGGTTCACAAGCTTCAGCCTCTCTTCCCCCACGCAGAACATTTTATTTGTTGCGTACTCACTGTTCTGATGGTTCAAAATGAAAATTAATCATTAATGTGCAGCCAGATACCAACAAGAACTTCAAAAAGGAAGAAAAAATGGTCCTGCAAGGCACACAGGAATCTAGAACTTGGTAGACGTGGAAACACGTGGAAGGAAGGCCACTGAGTACAGTGATCACAGAGCTATGAATTTAAACTGAAAACAAAATCAAGCCCTGCGATGTGAGCTGTGTTCCCACAGCAAAGAAACAAACACTGCAGAGCACTCGGGCTGAGAGAAGGAACAGCAGCAGAGGGGACACACGTCCTCTGACGTCCAGCCTCCACTGGGCTATTCCCATCCTTCAGGCCGGGCTCACTCACGGCCTTTGCTTGCCGAAATACCTGCACACACCTTCTGTTCTCTGATCCAGCTCCCGCATCAGCTGGAAGTTCCTCTGCAGCTCGCACGGCAGATTCTCAATACCTGCGGGAGAAATGCCACCAAATGCTCTGAGCAACCTTGCCAATGGAACGTGTCCCTGCCTACTACAGGGGCTGGAACGAGACGAGTTTTAAGGTTCTTCTCAACTCAACCCAAACCATCCTGTGAATCACGTACCGCGAGCCTCCCGTTCACCTCAGCAGACCTTGCAGGCCAGCACTGAGCCGGCACCAGCGGCCCAGCCGAGCGGAGAGCGGGACCCCCACTCGAGGGAGGGGAGGAGAG
>VWPU01009815.1:43871-56004 GCA_013398955.1 Callaeas wilsoni | reverse complement strand
TCCAAGTGCAGCCACACACATACACATTTCTCTTTCACACGCAGCTCCTCAGGACATTCATATTCCAGAGCTAAAAAGCCATTTCCAAGGAGTTTCAGGACTGCAGTAGACATTTACACAATCTTAGCTTCTTCTCCCTGTTTTTTAACTAGGGATACTCAAACAGAATCTTTCCTGTGCTTCCATCTTATCCTACAACTCTTTCCTTGTAACAGCCCAGGAAAACCCATCAGCACCAGCACAAAACCAGCTCTGCCCTGACAGCACGAGCGCAGTGTGCCAAGGAGAGGAAGTTCCTGTTTCACATTGGGTGCGTTGCCTCACAAAAGCAGAACTCGAGAACATCTTCTTGTGAGAAGGAGAAGTGAAAATGCTGCCTGTGAACAGCCCATTCCTCCTCCCAGCACTCTGGGGGAAGCCACTGCCCCCGGAGAAGGATCCAGTGTCACCTCCTGTGACACAGCACCTGGAATGCTCTCCTCCTCCATCCCCTCCATGGGGAGGGCCTCTCGTGTCCCACCTGCACCCATCTACCCACAGAGAGGAGCTTCAGCCTGCTCCTGCCTGGGAATGTGGGAGCACTGCAAGGTCCTGAACCCTCCAGTGTAGCACAGACAGTGCCGCTCCCACCTTGTGCTACAATCCTTTCCTCTCCACATCTCAGAAAAACCCAGCAGCACCAGCACAAAACCAGCTCGATCCTGACGGCACGGGCCGAGGGAAGAAGGGAAGGAGGCGCTCACCTTGTCCGTGATGTCCTCGTCCGTGCACTCCAGGTTCTCCTGGTAGGGTTCCTCCATCACCCCCACGGCCAAGGAGCTCGTCTGGTGCAGCTGCCTGAAACAGAGACAAACCAGCCCGATCCACAGCAGCACCGGCAGCAGCTCCAGCGCCGGCACCATGGCGACATCAGCCCGGCCGCCACCTCCCGCCCTCCTCAGCCTGTCCCAAAGGGATTTATCCGCACTGCTCCCCGGAATGCTGCGTGTCCCTGGCACAGCAGCCGTGCCCCTCACCGGAGCTCTCCCGGGAGATCCAGGCCCTCGCGGTGCCCGCACGACAGACGTGGACACGCTCCTGGGACTTCACACCGGGATCATTGCTCTTGCTCTTTGGAATGGGAAGAGATAACAGCTCCCTCTTCCCACTTTCTTTCTTTAGCACGGTCACAAGGCCGTGGATTATCCAGCAAAGGCCAGAGTACTCCCCGTGCTGATAAGGCTGGGAAGAAGTGAGGGTGTAAGGGGAGGGAGGGGGGCAACCCCCTCTGAGGCTGCTGTGACCCCCCAGCCCAGGGCGAGCTAATCATTAACAAGGCCTGGTGACAGCGGTGTCCCCGGCTTTGTGACGAGCTAAAGGACACCCTGGGGAGGGGCTGGTTTAGGCTTCACCCCCAGCACGGCTGCAGATCCGCTCTGGAGAGCCATTGCCGCGGGAAAGGGGCTGCGTTCCAGCCCCGGGACCCCAGGAAGGAGGAGAACACTCTGCTCTCCTGCTTTGAGCAGGAGATGGATGAGAAAACCACGGAGGTCTCTCTAAACCTCAGTTTTTCCTAGGAGTTTGTACCATTGGCTGTTGAATTCCTCCCACTACACACTGTGTTCGTGCCAGGAGTCACTAAGCACAACTGGCATTTACCAAGAGACCACAGCCTGATTTTGCATCCTCACCCTCAGTTTATATTTAGATTTTAAAGTCTCAGGCACATTTGTCGTTTAAATCATGCCAAGCACAACAGGGCTTAAGCAGCTGAGATTTCTTGGCACGAGCAGAACCCGGATAACAAAAATGAAGTAAGAGCCCTTACCAAAATAAAATCAATTTTCTAAAAGCAAATGTTTTGGGATTATTCACTAATTACAATATCTGCAACAAAGGGTTTGCTTTGGGCTGAGCTTAAGGATCTGGCTCGGCAAAACCCTGTTATCTCCCTCCTTATCACAAACCAAACCTGACTGCTCTTGAATTAACTAGTATTTACCCAAGACCACACATCCCTGCCTCAGAAAAGCAAAGGGCCAGGAGAGCTCAATCCCCCACAAGACAGGGTATCTCCATTCCCAAAAGTTTAACTCAAATCCTCCCAAAATTATCTGTGCCAGGCACGGGACAAAAACGAGTCCTAAAACAGGAAACCTGGGGACAGGCTGCTCCCCTCAGCCCTCTTTCCTGCCAGTGTTTTTAACAAAGCTCTAGAAAGTAAGATGAGTGGAAGTAGGAAATGTAATATCAAGGATCTGCTTCCTTTCCAGGAGGGGGAACAGTGCCAGGGGAGATTGCTGAGTGCAGGAAAAATGGAGAAGGGAAAGGTGTGAGAGCACAGTGGGAGGGAGAGGTGCAGGGAAGCTGCTTGGGTCAGCACAGGAAGCAGAGTGAGTGTCAGGAACAGGAACATTCCCAAAGTGAGCTGCCTGTTCCTCCACAGGGTCCCTGTCCTGCTGGGAAACCAGCAAAGAGAAATCCAACAAGTGCAGAGGGAAATCTCCCTCCTGAGCGTGGCAGAGGCGGAACAGCGGAGGTAAGACTCAGCTTATCCTTAAAATCATGATGGCACAGGAACAGGAGGGATGGGGGAGCTGGGACAGGAAAGGTGAGCACCAGCTGACATCGAGAGGGGAGGGAAGGACCCTCTGCACCAGAGATTCCCAGCAAACTGCCCGGATATATCCAATATCCCTGTGCAGTCAGGGATCACAGTGTCCCCACGGAAAAGGTGACTGCCATCACACGAGGTGGTCGTGCAGGACAGAAGCAGCACAGCGTTAAACCTGGCCTTAAAGCAGGGCTAAACCAGGCTTAAACCATTAAACCAGACTCACCTGCAGCCCGCCCAGGTGCCCCAGAGCCCCTGACTGAGCAGGGGGAGCTGCTCCCACAAAGCCAAGTGCTGAGGGTGACACTGCGTGAAGTAAAACAGCACCAAGAGCTGTCTAAGGCAGCTGGAAGTTTTGGGGTGCTGGAGAATCCCTCCAGGTGGGGGTACTGACTGGTCTGGTCCTATAGAACTCTACAGCCATGGTGATGCTGGGAAGGGGACATCCCAGAGGGATATGTCCTTCTAGAGACTCCTTCCTTCCTCCATGTGCCCCTTGCTATGGCACTGGCAGGTCAGAGAGTGAGGAAAAGCCCCCCAGTTTTTTCCTGGAAGGAATCACATTGCCAGCAGCCTCCGGCTGTGTGCACGAGCAAGAAACCCCCATTCCAGAAAAAAGATACCAGAATTAAACCCACTTTTCTGCAGCACTATGGAATAGATCCAGAAATACAACTCTTCAAGCTTATTTTGAGTTTTGAGTTTTCCTGCCGCGGAGCCGGCATCTCACACGGATCAAGCAAACAACAGGAGTATGAGCTTACCTTGCCACTTTCTTGCTGGAGAGTCTTTTATTTGGGCTGCAAAATGAAGAAAAAACAGGAAAGAGTCAGAAAAGCTGACAGTGGAGAGCCAGGGAAACAGGAAACTGCAGGGACTCCGGGGCACATCCTTTGCTCTGGCAGGGAGCGCCCTTGGCATGCACCCCCAAACCCCTGGAAAGGGCAGGAGAGGGGCCACTCCCGCGTTTAACAACAGGGAATAACAAAGCACAGGGAATAACGCCGGAGAAGAGCTCGCTGCCCCCCACCACGCTCTGCTCTCCTGCTGATCCCTGCCTGAAAACCGATCCCCAAGGAAAGAGCTAAGAATAGCAGGGAGGCTGGGGGGGGCTGGAGCCCGGTGCTGATGGCAGATTGAGCCACATGTCCTGCACCCCACGGCACCCCAGGCCTCCCCTGCCACCCCCAGAGCTCCCACGGACCGGGGACACGGAGCAGCTCCTGCCTGCCAACGGCACATCCATCCTTCTGCCCTTCCACAGCCACCATCCCACTGCAGCAATCCATCCTTCTGCCCTTCCAAAGCCACCATCCCACAGCATCACTCCATCCTTCTGCCCTTCCAAAGCCACCATCCCACAGCATCACTCCATCCTTCTGCCCTTCCAAAGCCACCATCCCACAGCATCACTCCATCCTTCTGCCCTTCCAAAGCCACCATCCCACAGCATCACTCCATCCTTCTGCCCTTCCAAAGCCACCATCCCACAGCATCACTCCATCCTTCTGCCCTTCCAAAGCCACCATCCCACAGCATCACTCCATCCTTCTGCCCTTCCACAGCCACCATGCCACTGTTTGGCTCTGGATCACCAGGGAAACGCTGTCTGCTCGTAGCTCAGAGGCTTCAGGAGCTGTTGGTGGTGTCCCTGTCTGGATTTTGAGCATGGCACTGTTGCAGTGGCTGGGGAGGGGGACGAGCTCTCTCCCTCCTTTTCAGGGATAACCGACGGAGATCACTCCTTGGATCCACGTCTGAGCCAGCTGCCACCATACCACAGCGGTCAGGGCGCAGTGTCACCACAGGACGAGCAGCCAAGGGCTGTGTCACCGTGTCCCAGCCCCTGGGGACAGGCTGCAGGCTCTCCCTGCTGAGAAAAACCAGCCTTTTCCAGAACCAGCTCCTTGCTAAGATGCTCCTTCCAGTCTTCTGGTCGTGACTGGTGCTGGGGAAGTGGGCAGGGCTTGGATCTCACTCCTCATCTTCCACCCGCGCTGGTGTCACACAGATGCCATTGGGCCACACCAAATCCTCACTCAGCGATGGCAGCAGGAACAGCTCCAAACCAAGAAGCAGCAACTGCATTCTCTGGTTCTTAGCTCAGTTTTAGGAAAAAATAACAAATAAAATCATCTGGGAGTCCACTCCTGCCTGGAGCTGCAACACGAGTTCTTCGAAGGAGGGATTAAAAATAGCTCAGGACAATTTGCTTTGTAAAGCAACCCCCAAACCCGACTGGGGGGTGTTGTCAGGGTGACCAGACCTCGGGTCAAAGTGCATCCTCAAACCCCAGATTTCCAGGGAGCACAAGAGCCGCTGCTGGCTGGGCTTCAAGGCTGCTCAGTGCTCAGGGGGAGGAGGTCAGGCCTTGGTGTTTGCCAGGAATTGTAAGGAATGGCCCCAGCACTGGGGGGAAAAATATTTTCCTCTGGAAAAAGCTCCTGGGGAAGTGACGGCACCTGCGGTGTCCAAAGGGTGAGACACCAGCAAGGACACTGGAACAAACAGAGGCACAGAGCACTTCATCCCAAGCTCCTGGAGGATTCTTCCCTGCTTTCCCATGCTGTGGGCTCGGGAAGTAGCGCTCCAATGCTGGGAGCAAGCTCCCCAATTTATTCCGAGGATAAAACACTGTCTATGTGCCCACAGTTTTTATGGGTGAGGCTGTTCTGGGATGCTTTGGGCTTCATCCCAGCTGCCAGAGTCTCCTGGAGGAGGTGTCTTCAGGCTTGTCCCAGATTTTGGTCCAGTTCCTGCTGCTCTGGGACTTGGCCCCTGCTCCGAGGGCCTCACGTCAGTGGTGATGCAGGGAGGAGCAGCAGGTCCTGCATGTCCCACACCTCCCACCCACGCCACACAGAGGGAGGGCATTGCCCCTTCCATAAAGGCCCTTGGGACATATTCCCAGTAAATTCGTACTTGGGAAACCCCCCACACAGATGGAGGAATTGCACCTACCCACAGGACAAATCAAAACCTATGGAATTCCCACCGTGACCACAGGACAGAGAAGCTCCACAGGAAATCCCACCCATCACAGGAGGCTCTGAGGTGTTAGTTCATCTTTGCAGGTAAATTTGGTGGAGAAAACCTGAAATGGAGTGGGGCTTCCAGGGAAAACCAGTGTTCTCCTTAATACCTGCATAACCTGAGACCCATCACTGATCCTCGAGGCCTCCAACAGCAAAGACAACTATTTAGCCAAGGAAAAAAAAGGAGAGACTTTTTTCTTTAAAAAGAATTAAATTCAAGCTCCTGTTTGTTTTCCAGTTCTCTTCCCATAGACCAGGAGAGCTCCTAGATTACACTGTCCCTGCAAAGGACAGAGACCAAGAACATGCCCAAAAAACAGGTCTGAAGAGCCACATAAGCCATGAGAAGAAAGATTATCACCAATGCCACCATCCTTCCACTAAGTGGGCTGCAACCGGCTCTGAATGAACAAATCACCAGGCAGAAATCCCTCCCCATGTGTCAGACAGCACATCCAGCTGCGGGCTGGGAGACCTTCAAAGTGCCATTCCAAATCTCCTGATGTTCCTGGTGTCTGTCACGTCTCCCTGGCCCATGGTGACACTGGGGTGGGCAGGCAGTGGGTGAAGCTGGGTGAGACAAGATTTTACTGCTCCCAAGCCACGTGGAGCAGGCTGATGCCTTCAGGTTGCTCCTGCAGCAGGAGGACGGGCTGTCCCTGCCCTTCCAGGCTGCCCTTCCACACCATTCCCAGTCTTTCCTTGGTGACAGAAATACTGTACACGGCCAGCTCGCGGCTCCCAGCGGAACCCACCGAACACAGGCATGCAAAGGGCAGGGAATGCTCTCCTTGGCTGCCAGCTCCCAGGGCTGGATGAAAGGCACCTCCTGCTCACCCTCCACGAGGTCACCACCACCTGCAGAGGCTCCGTGGCCGGGTGAAACCCATCCCCTTTCCCCACCCGCAATCCAGCAGCGCGGAGCAAGGGAAAAGCTGCGCCAGACGAGGAGAGCCTTCCCAACCAGGACATCATTCCCGAGGCTGCCATGGCCACACACACGAGCCCGGTTACCTATTCATTTCAAGATCATTCAGGCGAGCAGAAAGATCCTCGAGGCGGTTGATTTGTTTGTGGCACTGGCTACAGTAAAACTCAAAAGCTTCATCTGCGAGAATGCTGTGCAGTTTCGCAGCGAGCGGATTGGTGCTAGAGAGATCACAAGGGTCATGTCAACAGCACGGAACGCACAGGGAGCAGCTGCAGCCGTGGCTTCCACAAGGTGAGGGTCCCTCAAAACAGGGGAATTTTTGGTGGGAGATACGGGATTTGAATGAAAAAGTCAGGGCAAGTTCGGTCGCCTCCCACCATGATTTTCGAAGCCAAATTAAAGCCAATATGGAGTTGCTTATAATAATATATAGATAATTTATAATTTAGAATAGTTTATAACAAGACGTAGCTAATTGATAATTTATAATTGCTCAGTATAATTTATATAGTTGATAATTAGCAACACTTCCATCACCCTCCTCCCAGAGACTCCCAGCAGCCAAGCTTGGCCCACATTTCCAAACCACTGAGCCAATCTCAATTCCAAAGAGCTTAGGGCGGGCGAGGTAAGTGCTTCCCACAAACCTACACCACTGCAAAGTTTATTTTCCAACAGGATTTTCCAGGCAGTCTGTCTCAGGAGGCTCCTGGTTTGCCTCAGTAAGTGCAGAATGAACTTGCACGCTGCAGGACTGGGTGCCCTGAGCCATGGCTGAATCTAAGTCTGCCTTAGGTTGATTTTAGGATTTTAGGAAAAGGTTCTTCCCCCAGAGGGTGCTGGGCACTGCCCAGGCTCCCCAGGGAATGGCAGAGGCTCCCCAAGGCTGCCAGAGCTCCAGGAGCATTTGGACAATGCTCTCAGGGATGCCCAGGGTGGGATTGTTGGGGTGTCTGTGCAGGGCCAGGAGCTGGAATGGATGATCCTGGTGGTCCCTTCCCACTCAGGATATTCTGTGATTCTGTGATCCTTTGGTCAGTGTCCCATTTTCCAATGGGATGCTTTAAAAGTAGAGCAGCTGTGCTGCTGCAGACCCAGCACCAGAAATGCAGAGAGTCAGATTTTCACTGCAAACAGCTTTTGAGCTAGGATGAAAAGGGCAGTTGCAGTTTAACCCCTCTCTCCTCCAAAGCCAAGCCCAGAGGAGCCAAGCAGCAGTGCTGCGTTCCTGCAGGGAATGCCATTTGGGAAGGGCCATGAGGGTCCAGAGGACTTTCACAGCTTGGGAAGCTGGGAGACACTTCCTCGTGATTTGGGCAGGACAGAGGGGATTCTGAGCAGCAAATGGTTTGTGTTAATTTGGGGCCAAACCGACTCCACAAATCCTTCCCGTAGGAAAAGGCGCTTCTGGAAGCCACGGCCGTGAATCAAAGAAAGGTTAAATAGTGAAAAATCAAAGCAGTTCAATTAGAGAGACAGGTAAAGGAGTGAACAAACACAAGCAAGATAAACCCAACGGGCATCCGGAAGGGGCAGTGAATCCCGGGATACAGAAACACACCGGCAGGTCCTGGCCTGGGGCATGTGCAGAGCTGGGACATCCTGGGGTCCCCGGGCTCAGCCCCCACCCCAGGCTGAGGCCTGGACTCTGTGCTGTCTGTACAGTATTTCCCAGCCCCCTCACACAGGCTGGACACCAGCAAATGCCAAATGATCATCTCTCCCCATTCCTGGAAAGAAAATTCAATTGAAAACCATTCCCCCTACCCCTCAGGGCAGGTCTGGCCCCGGGATAACCCTTTGCCAGCAGCAGACAGGTCGGTGGCTCAGGGTTTGTGCAGGGAAGAGGGGACAGCAGCTGTGTGGCACCTGGAGGAAGGAATGTCCCTTTCCTGGGCGCTCCTGGGTGCATTCCCTTCCCAGGTGGTGCAGCCTGGGCCAGGCGGGAACCCAAATTTAACCAGCATTAATCAAAATGAGAGGAGGAGTGTGGAGGAGAAGCCCCGGGCCAGGCTGGCAGCTCCTGGGGTGTGTGCAGATCCTGCTGGCCCCCGGCTGCGCTGGTTCCCGGCACGGGGAGTGGGTGAGAGCTCAGCCCTGGGCTGTCCCCACCCACTCCAGGATCCTGATGGGTCCCTCCCAGCTCAGCAGACTCCATGCTTCTACAATACAGAGCCCTCCTGTGCCTCCCTCCATCTCCCGGAGCTACGTTTGTCTTCCACAAGTCTTCGGTGCTTCCTGGTGGCCGGGATGGGCACGAGGAGCTTTTCCCTTTATTTCCCACCGAGAGTTGCAAAGAGGCTTTTCCTACTGGATGGATACACAAGGGAAGACCCAAGAGGAGGGACCACAAACAAACATACAAGGACTGGGCAGGGAAGCACTGCATCCCACAGTGTTCCCTGAAGGCTCTTGGGGTTTGTGTTAGTCTTGTGGAGTTGTGGCAGGAGAATTCCTAGGCATTATTCCCGTTCAGAGACTCCTGTAGCACGGAAAGGGTCTGTGGTGACGCAGCCCTTTATGAGTGACACTGTTCTTTATATTCAAAATACAGCCAAAAATCCCATTCAGCCTGAACCAGGTGTGTTTAAACACACTGGGGCTGCTCAGGCATGGAATGATTTGGGTGGGAAGGGACATTAGAGCTCATCCTGTCCCACTCCCTGCCATGGGCAAGGACACCCTCCACTATCTGAGGCTGCTCCAAGCCTCGTCCAACCTGGCCTTGGACACTTCCAGGGATCCAGGGGCAGCCACAGCTTCTCTGGGCACCCTGTGCCAGGGGCTCCCCACCCTCACAGGGAAGAATTCCTCCCCAGGATCCCATCTAACCCGGCCCTCTGGCAGTGAGAAGCCATTCCCCCTGGTCCTGTGACTCCCTATCCCAAATCAGAGGAGCTGCACAGACTCAGGGAATGTTTAGGGAAGGACTTCACACACACAGTGATAATGCAAGGGGAGGCATGAGGAAATCCTCCAGCTCAAACAGCCCCACATTCCTGACTCCAGAGGTTTTGCAGGGTTTATCTCCAGCCTGCCTCCCCAGCAAGCCCCAGCAGAGAGTCTCCAGCACAAAGCACCACAAAGTGCGTGGCCAGGTGCCCAGCGAGCCCCTCCCAGCACGGGGAAGATGGGATAAGGTGTGGATCACATCCAGAGACAGAGCAGAGCAGAGATGGTGCCCTGGCAGAGCAAGACTGCAACACTGGGAGTGTGGGCAAGCAAACTGGGAGCTCTGGCCTGAGGTTAAAGAAAATGTTTAAGGGATTGAAAAGCTCCTTTAGCTGGGTATTTTCTTGCCAGGAGCCTTCTGGATGAGGCTGGCAGCTCATCCTCAAGGAGAAATGAACACCAAGGCTGGGTTTTAATCAGAGAGCTCTTCCTATGCCACAGCACCAGCACAGCCAGCCCTACATTCCTGCATGGAGCAAGCCAAGGACAAGCACGGATCAGAGACCGTGCCCTTCCCACTGCAGGGTATCCCAGTGCTGGAGCACTGGCTTCCTAAAGGAAAAGGTTGGGAATTCTTTACAGCAACTCTCCTATTTGCAATTAACACCTCCAACATTGCTGCTGCACCAGCCAAAAAGAAATGAGCCCTGACCTGCTCTTCCCTGCCAGCCCTGTGCAACCAGAGCTTTCCAAACTCCGTGAAGGGGTTTGGGAAGCTGGGAGAAAACAGGAAAACAGGAAAAAAAAGAAGTTTTGAGAAATTTGCATGGCTGCAGAAAGGCACAAATGTGTCATTCCAAAGGGAAAAAGGTATGTTTTTGTCTTTAGCACGGGTGCGTGGCTGGCAGGGATCACTCCTGCCCTGTGCAGAGATGTGCTTCCAACGGAAGAACACGTTCCCGGTGTTAGCTGTCATCCCAGACACTCTGTGGGCTGCAGCACTGGATGATATCCCAGCTTTTACTTATTGTCCTTAGAAGTAAGTATTGATGGGGTTTGTACCACCATGCCAGCTCCTCAGCCCACCCTGCTCGGGCTGGAAAATGGCCTTTTTCCTGGTTTCAGACCCTAAAGCAAGGAGGAAGTGCTACAGCCTGCTTCCTGCCCTACATATCCCTAGAGAAGGAATGCTGCTGCAGCTCGTGCAAATCCAACCAAACATCACATCAAAGCCCAAAATAATAGAAGAGAAAAAAAAATAAGAGCCATCCCGCAGGATGAGGGGTAAAGCTGCAGGTGGTTTTCTCTCCTGGAAGGTTCTGTGAGGAGCCACATCCCGCAGGATGAGGGGTAAAGCTGCAGGTGGTTTTCTCTCCTGGAAGGTTCTGTGAGGAGCCACATCCCGCAGGATGAGGGGTAAAGCTGCAGGTGGTTTTCTCTCCTGGAAGGTTCTGAGAGGAGCCACATCCCTAACAGGAGTGGGAGTGTGACGCTGGAAATGCAGACAGCGCTCCCCCCTCCTGCTGGGCGTCAGCAGGACGGGCACTGACCAGGGAAAGGAAACACCGAGGGAGGGAATTCCACTTCCACTTCCAAGCCGATTATCCCATTGTATCCAAAGTTTGCCAGGCCCCCTGTCTGGCAAATCCCAAGGAAACCCTTGTCCCGCAGAGCAGAGTGAAGGCACCGAGCGACTGCCCCTGGTGGAACAGCACCAGGGCCGGGCATTACCTGGGAGAGAGGAAGGAGGAGCTGCCAAAGCTGCTTTCCCCATTACACAAAGGGTCCGGGAACAGATCGGCCTCATTCCCTTCCCCGTAATCCTCGAAATGCTCCTCCCCGCTGATGACGGTGACGATGGAGTGGCTGAGCTCGGAGCCCAGGGCCAGCTCGTGGGGATGGGATCTGTGGGAACAGACAGGGAGATGTTAGAGCGGGGGTGCCACAGCAGCCTCTCCATTGCATCCAGGACAGCCTCTTTCCAAGAGTACTGGGTTTCTGTGGACAGGATTTGGTAGTGGAGTGGTGGATTCTGTGAGAAGCTGCTGGAAGCGTCCCCCATGTCCAGCAGAGCCCATCCCTGGTGGTTCCAAGACGGACGCGCTGCTGGCTGAGGCTGGGCCCACCAGGAATGGCGGTGGTACCTGTGGGATAACAGATTTGAGAGGGAAAACACAAAAAAGTGATGGGGCAGCTGACCTGAGTGCAGAGAAGAGTGGGGTGAGAACATGGGAGAGGAACAGCTCGGCAGGGCAGGGCAGGGCAGGAGGAGAGGCAGGAGCTGCTCCGGGCACCAGGGCTGGGATTGCACCGAGGTTCCTGGGATTGCCCTGAGATTCCTGGGACTGCCCCGAGATTCCTGGGATTGCCCCGAGATTCCTGGGATTGCCCTGAGATCCCGTGATGCCCCCCATGGGGAGGCAGCTGTGTCCCAGCAGCCCGGGGAGGGCAGGGGGGTGCAGAGATGCACGTGCAGCCCCCGGAGGAGCCCAGGCCTGGAGCAGGGGATGCCTGGGAGGGGCTGTGAGCCCGTGGGAAGCTGTGAGCCCTGCTGGAGCAGGGTCCTGGCAGGGACCTGTGGATCCATGGAAAGAGGAGCCCACGCTGGAGCAGATTTCCTGGCTGGATTTGTGACCCTGTGGAGACCCAGGCTGGAGCAGGCTGTGCCTGAAGGACTGACCC
>VWPU01009815.1:12420-43225 GCA_013398955.1 Callaeas wilsoni | reverse complement strand
CCACACTGGGGCAGGGGAAGGACTCTGGCTGCTCTCCCCGAGCAGTGGCTGGAACATGTGATGAACTGACCATAACTCCCACTCCCATCTCCCTCTGCCACTGGGGGAAAGGAGGGAGAACTGGGAAGGAGGGATGATGGGGGGTGAAGGTGTTTTTAAGCTCTTATTTTACTTCTCGCTATCCTCCTCTGATTTTGTCAGTAACAAATTCAGTTAATATCCCCAATTTGAGCCTGTTTTGCCTGTGATGGCATTTGATGAGTGATTTCTCTCTGTCCTTATCTCAACTCATGAGCCCTTTGTCACATTTTCTTTTCCTGTCCATCTGTGGAGGGCAGGGATAGAGCAGCTTCGGGGGGTTCTGGGTGCCCAGCCAGGGTCAACCCCCTCCACCAAGTGATTTGTCCCATTTTGGCTGAGCAGGACAGGACAGACACAGCCCAGGCACCACTGGGAAATTTATGGTGATTTTTTTCCCCCAATAAACCAAGTTTTTCCATTGGCAGCTGCAACACAGGATTTGGGGGCTTGCAGGACAGTGCCCAGGGCTGGTGACAAGCCCTTCCTCGACTAAAAACATGGCAGAGAAAGAGCTGGGTATGTCCCAGACACATCCTAAATGTCCTGAGTTCCACGGCAGCCCGTGCCACCTCACACTTGCTTGTTGCTGCCTAATCCTCTCAAGGGCCTGGGCTTTAACCCCATAACCTCAGTGGGATTGGTGTCGGAGAAGGGTGGCTTTAGGCACCCGGGACAGACCCCGAGTGAGACAAAGGAGCCCTTTCCCTGCTCCTGCTGGGAGAATGCTGCGTGTGACAATTGTGGAGTGGGGAATGCTGCTCCGTGGGTTTTTAACACCGGATCCAGAAGGCTGGAAAGTGCTAAGCCTCAGTGCAAACCCTAAACACACCCAGCACAGGCCTTGGGATGTCCCTTGCTCCTGCGGTGACACAGCTCAGCACAGATCATTGTCCCTGAAAGAGTCTTTCCATGCATGGAGCTACAGAATCCTGGAATGGTTTGGGCTGGAAGGACCTTAAAGCTCATCCCATCCCACTCCTGCCACGGGCAGGGACACCTTCCACCATCCCAGGCTGCTCCAAGCCCCATCCAGCCTGGCCTTGGACACTTCCAGGGATCCAGGGGCAGCCACAGCTGCTCTGGGCACCCTGTGCCAGGGCCTCAGCACCAAGTCGAGCCACCTTTCCTGCCCAGGACTATGGAAGTTTTCAAATTAAGCTGCAGAAAAAGCAGGGGGGATTTGCAACAACCAGGCTGTGAAAGCAGCCACGGGGCTGTCAGCCACAGGTCTGTTTTGGGGGGTCTCTGCTCTCCAAAATTCTATGCTAAAAATCATAATAATATTGCATTATTACAGAAATTGGTATTTCAGGCTATGCCTTCATCTCCATGCACTTGCTAGGAGAGGGAAATGGGGTAGGAGCAGATTGCTGGACTAAAGCAGAGAGAAAAAAAGATTACAGATAAGCCATTTATGACAAAAACCTGCTCCATCGGAAGGATTTGCCCTTATCCCGCTAATAAAAACATGTCAACTCTCCAGATCTCTGTTTAACCACAAATAAATCCAGCCCAGCTTGTGGGCATCTGCACATCCTCCTCGTGCCCTTGAGAAGCACCAATATTCCACAGTGGGATCCACCAGAACCCATCCATCCCTGTGGTGAGTCAGACCCTCACCAAAAGCAGTGGGAATTTCTCCAGGAATAGAAGCCAGGGGGTGGAATTGTTAATTCAGAAGCAAAACCCAAGCCCAGAACTCTAAATCTGGGGCTGTGGTTTGATAAGCACCGTACAGAAGCAGATCTGATCAGGCACCTGGAAACCCTCAGCCTGGATGCTTCGGGCAGTAAATTTTATTTCCTATTCCCCTCTCGGGGCTCAGGCAGTTTCAGGATCCAGAGTCCAACTAATCTTTACTACACACAGCCTGAACAACCTTTAAGCTCAAACCACTTCAGGTACGTTGAGCTTTGAGAGCTCCTGAGAAGTGACCCTGAAGCTCTGATTCAGCCCAGCAGCTGCACTGGGGGGTTGTACTCTCTGGCTGTTCCTGGGCACCAGAGGGGTCCTCCTGTGTGGGGTCTGATGGTACCAAAACCAGCCCTCAGCACTCCCAGAGGTTCCAATTTCAAACCTTTCAAATCTATAAATCCAATTAAGTTTTTGGCTCCCTGGAATCTGCACACACTTAATAATCTGGGAAGAGGCCCCACTGTGCTCGGACAGAGCACCCAAAGGACATCTGACCTTCCCAAACCCACACCCGGGGTAGCAGGGAATTCCACAATGGTTTGGGTTGGAAGGACCTTAAAGCTCATCCCATGCCACCCCCTGCCCTGGGCAGGGACACCTTCCACTGTCCCAGGCTGCTCCAAGCCCCGTCCAGCCTGGCCTTGGGCACTGCCAGGGATCCAGGGGCAGCCACAGCTGCTCTGGGCACCCTGTGCCAGGGCCTCACCCCCTCACAGGGAACAATTCCTTCCCAATATCCCATCTAACCCTGCCCTCTGGCAGTGGGAAGCCATTCCCTGTGTCCTGGCACTCCAAAGTCCCTCTGCAGCTCTCCTGGAGCCCCTTTAGGCACTGGCAGGGGCTCTGAGGTGTCCCTGGAGCCTTCTCCTCTCCAGGTGAACACCCCCAGCTCTCCCAGCCTGGCTCCAGAGCAGAGGGGCTCCAGCCCTCGGAGCATCTCCGTGGCCTCCTCTGGACTCTTTCCAACAAGCCTGTCCTTGCTGTCCTCTTGACCCCACACTTGGCAAGCATCAGGAACAACCCAACCTTACAAACCCCGCTTCCCGAGCGCAGCAGTTTGTACCTACAGGCAGGCGAATCCGAAGCAGGCTGCTTTCCCCAGAGGCCGGGAGCGCACGCAGGCTGCCATGACCCCTGCAGGGACCCTGTGCTGGTGACAGGGAGCTCACAGCTGATTATATCCCAATTTAACTGTCACTGAGCCGGGCGCGCTGGGGCGACCAGAGCCCAGCTGGATAATCCCATTTCTGCTCTAATCCACAGCACCCTTTCAGCCCCGGGGCCCAGGGCTGCTCGCTGCCTCTCCGACATCCCCAGGTGGGATTTTGGGGTGGGAGGGAAGCCTGGTGCTTCCAAAAAGCAATGGGAGCTGTAAGCACTCCCTGGAGCACCAACCCTGGGCCTTGTGTTTTGGGACAAAAGCCATCCTGTGTGTTAACGACCTTAAACAAGGATAATTCCAGAGGTTTTGGTGCTCCTGGGGCACGAACCTGGCACTGGCACAGATCTTCCAGGGGAGCCGTGTCTGCCCCAATCCTGGAGGGGCTTGGAGAAACCTGGTCTAGTGGGAGGTATCCCTGCCCATGGCAGGAATGGGAACAAGATGGCTTTTAAGGGCCCTTCCAACCCAAATCGTTCTGTGATTCTGATCCTAAAGGAGTTCTTCCCTGCACTCCTGCCTGCCAGCATCCCAGTTTCACCCCAAACCCCACTTTTCCTCCAAAAATGGGGTGGGCCCAGGAGCAGTTTCGCCAGCAGCGGTTCAGACCCCGGGAAGGAGATCTTGGCTCACATTTCTGTGCTCCAGGCAGAGGTTTCAAACCAGTTATTACAGGAGGTGGTTGCACATCAAAGGGCACACGCATGTTTTTAGGGAAAACAAAAATAGAACGAGTTCCCCTCCTGACTGGAAAATTATATGTTGTGTTTCTGGCTTAAGTGATAGATTAAAAACTGCAATTCTTTCAGGTGTTTGGATCACCTGAGAAGTTATTTTAGAGGTTAAAGATGCTAATGAGGGTACAGAAGATCTCCCAAGGCAAGCAACGATTAACTCAAAGAGATTGCCAGGCCGGGCTCCAAACCAGCCTACACAAACCAGCCTAATTATTCTCGTTATTCCTCCAGAAGAGCTATTTTGGTCTCGCACGTAGTTACAAACACAAAGAACAAACCAAGTTCCAGCAAGACAGACTCGGCCCGCTCGATGTGAAATCCTCCGGCTGCGTCTCCCTCGGCCCTCGCTCCCTGCCCTGCACGGGGGGTTTTGCTCCTGCCTGCTCCCACTCACCCATGCTCCGGCTCCTCGATGGGATCCGTGAATTCCGAGTGCACGGTGGAGTCGATGGCGCTGTCGGTCTCCACCTCGTCGTGCATCTCGTGCTGGACCAGGGTGCTGGTGTCCTCATCCGTGAAGGTCTCGCACTCGCTGTAGGTGCTCTCCGAGCCCATGTAGGCACTGTCAGTCACCTCATTTGCCTGGTTAAAAAAAACCCACAAGAAGCAAAACAATAAGATCCTACAGCTGTGCGGATTCCCGGCAGAGCAGGACACAATACGGATGAGGCAGTGAATTTTGGCTGCATTGCATTTCTGAGCACAGAAATCCAACCTCTGGAATCACCCCAGGTCCGGGTGCTGCTCTGTGGGCACCACGGGGTGCACTTCAGCCTTTGCAGGGTTTGGGAAGCAGATCATAAAAATAAGGGCTAAATAAGAGCTGGAGGGAGGTTTTGTTGTGAGACAGGATGGATTTGGCCAGGGCAGGAGGGATTACCCACCGCTGACTCAGCAGTTCCCATCCCTGCTGCTTTCTCCCACCCCATTCCAAGAGGACACGTTATTAATCTGAATTCCTGCAAAAACCACCATTCAAAACTCCCAGTTAGCCCTTAGAGCACCTTTTTTTTTTGGCCCTGTCTGCTAAAACCTTCCATCCCTCAACAGCAAATAAACTGTTTCTAAATCTTCATTACAGCTTCTGATTTGCAGGGACTCAAATCTCCGCACTTCAGCGGGAGCAGCATCTCAAATCCATCACTGAGCAGGCTCTGGGAAAGCAGCAGGATTTGGGTTTTAAGAGACCGTGATACGAGCATGGAGAACTGCGTTTTCCTCCCAGTTCTGCATCCCAGGCAGGTGTTCAGCTTCAGTCCTGCCTGTTTGCTCCTACACACGGGCAGGGGCGATCCCTTCTGATCCCGATGTCGGGAGAACCACGGGAGCAGCAGCAGAACCCCCCGAAAGCCAAAGCTCTTGTTACCCCTCACGGTGCCAGCCCCTTTCCTAAGATTTGGGGATTTCCCCAGCACGCCGCAGAGCAAATCAAGGAATTTTTGGATCTGCCAGTGCTGGCGCTGAGCTCCAGCTGATGCCCTGGCACCGGAGGGGTTGGGCACAGGGGTGGGAGCCCTCCTGCCCAGGCTCCAGGTGAAGAGCTGCTCATGGAAAGCCATCTGCTCCATCTGAACCTCACCTGGCGGGATCCCACGTGCTCGGCTGCCCCTCCAGCACAGCGGCAGAGCAAAACAGCAGCGGTTTGACTGCAGGCACAACTAAAGGAAACCCCTTTTCCTCTGCCAGGGTGCACAGAGCAGCTTTCAGAGCTTTTCCCAAGGATTTTGGAGAAAATGACGTTTCTCAAAGCACTGTATTCATCAAATCATGGAGTGGTTTGGGTTGGAAGGGACTTTAAAGCCCATCATCTTTAAATTCCACTCCCTACCATGGGCAGGGACACCGTCCACTATCCCAGGCTGCTCCAAGCCCTGTCCAGCCCGGCTTTGGACACTTCCAGGGACAAAAAGGGTTAGAAAACCTCGAAGGGATGGAGAGAAAGCTGCTTAACAGCAATTCCCATTCCACATGGACACTGGGAGCAGCCAAGTGACCCAGTCCAGCCCTGCTCTGCCCTCCCAGCCCCTGTGCCCACCACACTCAGCAGGATGGAGACAGCCAGGAGCTTCTCTTGGAAGCCTGGCCCAGCTTCCACCTGGCTGGTGGACACCAGCGCCTCTAGGACACCACCCTGAAGTTAAACATGACATAAACCTGCACAGAGCTGGAGTCTGAAGTCAGTGTGAGGAGAAGGGGCTGCTGCAGTGAACTCCACCAGGGCAGAGCCTGTGCCAGTCTTGCAGAGAGAAAGGAAAGCCTCTAAAGCCCCCACCCACTTAAAAAAGCATAAATCCACCAAAACCACTTACACGCCTAAAGCTGGGACTTGCTTAAGTGCTTTACTGGATTTATGGTGCACTTTCTAGAAAGGCCGTTAATGCTGCAGCAGGAGGGACCTGGGGAAGCAGAGGCTTGACCTGCCTCGGCTTGGTCACTGACAGACAGAGCCCAAGAGGTGACAGCAGCCACCTCCAACTGCACATTCCCCTCCCTTTTGCCTGTTTGAAAAAGATTTCATGCCAAACTGGAAAGAATTTTGCTTGCACACTACAAAATAAAGGCTGCTTTTTAAATACCAACCCCCCCCCTTCTTACTGGGAAAGCTTAAATTTAAGTATACATTGAAATATTATAATGAACAAATTGAAGTATTACCATGAGCTCAAAGTAAAGACAACTTTTGAAAGAAGCCAAAAAACCTCCAAACACTCCAATTCACAAATAATTTGATTAAAAATCCTGCTGTGGTTACTGCTGACCCTCTCAACATGAAGCAAACCAGGAGCTGAACAGTGCCTTTAGTCAAATTTTGGAACAAGAGGACCTTTAAGGTCCTTTCCAACCCAAACCATTCCATGACTCTGTGATTTCTCTATCAAATTGTTCCAAAACACTTTATTGATGGTAAATACATGCATGGACAGGCTGGATTTGGAAGTAACCCTTTTGGAGTAGGAGAACTCACCAGCACAGCACATCAACCATTGTCCTTCAGCCACACCAAAGACGTGCATCAATTTATTATTTAAAAAGTGTATTTTTCCTTCGTAATGCCAGCCTAGATGAGGTTTCACAAGCAAGAGAGCCCTATTAAAATTAAACCTGTGTGGACAATGAGTTAAGAAGCAGCTGAAACTGCAAACAAAGTCCTTCTCCTGAGCACGAGTGTGGAGAACTTTGCCGCACATTTCATCACAGAATCAGTAACCAAAGCTCGGGAAGAGAAGCCAGGAGGAGACAGGCAAACCAAGGGGGTTCAGGTATTGCCAGATGCCTGACAGAGCCAGCCAAGCCAAAACTCTGTCCCTGGGCAAGTGTGCGGGTACAGAAAGTTCTTATTTACGGCCTCATGAGCAGCTGGTTTGTGCACTGACCCTTCAAACCCCCTGCCACAGCTCTCCTTCAGCCAGCTCTGCCTTCCTGTCAGCAGAAAGTAAACATTTTCTTCAGCTTAAAAAAAGCCAATTACACTTAAAAACATCCATGGGCTCTGGACAGCTGAGCTGGGCTACAACCACCCCAGGGCACTTGCCAGGAACATCCCTGCCACGTTCAGAACGGGGCTGGTGTCACCAATATCAGTGCATTTTAAGTTTTTATCAAATAAAACACACCCCGAGGTGCTTCAGGCAAAACTCAGACATTAAATCTGGGACTCAGGCACACACAGAGTTCCGAGCTGGAACAGGATCAGGGTTTGACTGAGGTTCCCAATCCCAAATCCAGCTCCTCCAGCAGGTGTTTCCCCAGAGCCACACCTGGCTGACAGGACATGGGCCACCTGGAAGCATTTCTGCGTGCTCAGGGAAACTCCAGGGATGTGAAAGCCCACGTGAGCATTCCTGCTTGTAAAAGGAAATAAATGATGACATCAGCACTGGGATGTAACGTGCCCTGGTGAGACAGGTGAGGTGGTGAGGTGCCTTTAGGAGCCCTCTCCAGCAGCAGCTGATCCACTCCAGGCATTTGATGACATATGGGAGTAAAGATTAACTGATTAGATGTTGTAAAGTGCTATAAAACCATATGGATTTTAAAAAACCTGCTGCAGTATGAGGAGAGTGACTCTTGGGAATCACCTGCAAGGTCCAGGCAGGGGCAGGCTCAGCTTTGATCTGCCAGGGACAGAAGCTTCAGCACAAGCATTGCCTTGGAAAGGAGGGCAAAGTCCGGCACCCAGGGAGGTTCCTTCCAGGCAGGGCTGTCCTTGGAGCTGTCCTGGCATCCCAAAGCTCTGCTGTCCTTGGCCACAAACACTCGGAAGGGTGGGAGGGGAGGTGAGTGACAAGGAAAAGGAAAAACAACTCTGTTTTCCCAGCAGTGTGAGCCCATTTCTGAAGAATCCAGCCCTGACTGCACACAGGATGGAGAGGAGACGGATCAGCAACAAAAACCCCCCTCCAAGGACACCCTGGGCCCAGACAGCGGTGACAGTGCCAGGCTGGGAGCCAGGGAGAAGGGACACACTTGTGTTTATAGTCCCACACTAATGCAGCCAACCCCAAAGCCCTGGAACACCCCGCGGCAGCTCAGCCTTGGAATGGCACTCTGGGGACTGCCACCTCTGGGTCCCAATATTTCCCTCTTCCCACATATCCAGGCAATGCCAGCTTTTCAGGGAAGCAAGGGAGCCTGTCTGTGCTCAGCCCTGGGTGAAGGCAACTTTCACAACTCAGCCCCCAGAGCTGGAGCTGGGGTTGTTACACTCCATCACCCCCCTCAAGGCTGGGCAAGAGAAATGCGCCGCACCTGCTGGGGCAAATTGAAAACACTCACCCAGCCCGAACAACAAACCCAAAACCAACTCAAAAAACACCACATCTGGCACCCCAAAAACCAGCAGGCACTGTTCCTGCTGGTCCAACCCTGCCAGGGAGACCCAGGCAGAGTGTGAAGTTACACCACAGCACCCTGGAATCACAGAACCATGGAATGGTTTGGGTTAGAAGGGACGTTAAAATTCTACCCGGTTCCAGCTCCCCTGCCACGGGCAGGAATCACAGAATCATGGAATGGTTTGGGTTAGAAGGGACGTTAAAATTCTACCCGGTTCCAACTCCCCTGCCACGGGCAGGAATCACAGAATCATGGAATGGTTTGGGTTAGAAGGGACATTAAAATTCTACCCAGTTCCAAGCCCCCTGCCATGGGCTGGAATCACAGAATCACGGAATGGTTTGGGCAGGAATCACGGAACCATGGAATGGTTTGGGTTAGAATGGACATTAAAATTCTACCCAGTTCCAACCCCCCTGCCATGGGCAGGGACACCTTCCACTAGCCCAGATTGCTCCAAGCCCCATCCAGCCTGGCCTTGGACACTTCCAGGGATCCAGGGGCAGCCACAGCTTCTCTGGGCACCCTGTGCCAGGGCCTCCCCACCCTCACAGGGAACAATTCCTTCCCAATATCCAATCTAAATCTCTCCTCTTCTCACCTAAACCATTCCCATGTAAAAGATCAGGTGGATCTGCCCATGTAAAAAGCCAGGTGGATTCCCAACCTGCCCCTTCCCAGCACCTCCGGGGCAGAGCATGCTCCCTTCTAGAAACCCAATCCCTCCCCATTTTGTGTCAGCTCCCAAAAACCCACCTGTGGAGACATCCCCTCCTCTCCAGAGGCAGATCCAGCTCCGGGAGCTGCTTCTGCGAGGCAGGAGGGAAGCAAAGTCCAGGAGAGCCGGGAGGCTTATGGAGAGAGCTCCTGAGTCCCAACAGAGCGCCTTTTGTTCCCGAGCTGCCGATAAGGAGCGGGAGCTCAGGCACACTTCCCTGCCGTGTGACCGCAGCCTCCTCCCGCTTCCCCGAATTCCAAAATAAAAGCACGTCTTGGAAGCCTCGCTCCCCGGCCAGCCCCGCTCCAGGTGCTCACGCTTCCCAGGAATCCATCCCCAAATAAAAAGGTTGGATGCAAAGTCGATCTGTCGAGGTTTATCTCGGCCTTCCTGGTGTTTCTGGTGAATAATTAAGCGCTAAATGACAAATTCCTTCCTTATAGGCACAACTAGGGGGATGAATAAAGCGTGGATTGCTCACCAGGGGCAGGTCAGAAGCACTTTTGGTGACTCAGAGGGTGATCTCCGGCAGGCGATGATAACATTAACCCCAAAGAAGGGCTGGTCGTGGGTGCCAGCCGCGTTTATGAACATCCCAATGCCACCCTGCCCCAGCTCTCAGCCACGCAGCTGCTCCCTGCAGCAGGAGCCCAGCAGAGCCAGCACTCCGGCAGAGCTGATCCATGGGATTTTCCCTTCCCCATGGCAGCCCTCGGCATAAGGAGGCCTCGGCACTGCTCAAACCCACGAGTTTTGAGGGTTTTGTCTGGTTTTCTGTTTCTTCTCCACAGAAACCTCACGTATTTCAAGCTCCCTCAGTTCTGCCTATCCAGCATAAACACAGTGATTTCCTTCCGTTACCTTCCCAAAGCACGTTTCCCCCTTTTCTCCGGGTTATCCTTGCTGTCCCCTGGGCCACATCCTTCCTGACGTGCAGAGCTCCGAGCAGAACCCACTACTCAGCAACACTGACTGCAAGGGTCCTGCACCTTGATAACCAGCTGAACTCCCGAGCCGAGTCCGGGCCAGCCCAAATTCCTGCTCGGAGCACGGCAGGATGGAGTTATGCTTTAACCCGAGCTCTGCCTGCATCTGCTCCTCCACAGCGCAGGTCACAGCTCCTCTGCGTGTGCTTCAGCACTTCAGAGAACATCTGGGACCCCCCTGAGAGTCCAAAATCAGACGCTAAAACTAATCAGGGAACCCCAATCTCTGCCCGTTTTACTTCTCACACTCTTATTGAGACACCTTTGCTTCCAGTGCTGCCCCCTCACCTCCCAGTCCTTCCCGTTGTCCCACAGCCCAGTTCCCACGTTCCCAGTCCCACACAATCTGCTTGTGGTTCAAGATAAGGCTCCAAGGACCTTGTTTTCCAAACTCCTTCCAGCCTATTTCCTACAGGGCAAACACTTCAACTCAGATCTTTTCTGACCAGCAAAGAAATTTCTCACCATAGCCCTGCACTTGGGTCCTGCCTTCAGGGACATCCCTGTCCGATTTACACTCCCATCCTTCCCTCTACACAGTACTAGGTCTACACAATACATTAATTTTAATTAATTAATTAATTAATGGTATTTTCTGGCTGTAAGATATCAAATTATCACCATGGACTCCTTTGGGAGAGCTGGAGCCCCTCTGCTCTGGAGCCAGGCTGGGAGAGCTGGGGGTGTTCACCTGGCGAGGAGAAGGATCCAGGGAGAGCTCAGAGCCCTTTCCAGGGCCTAAAGGGGCTCCAGGAGAGCTGGAGAGGGACCTGGGACAAGGGATGGAGGGACAGGACAAAGGGAATGGCTTCCCACTGCCAGAGGGCAGGGATAGATGGGATATTGGGAAGGAATTGTTCCCTGGGAGGGAGGTGAGGCCCTGGCACAGGGCGCCCAGAGCAGCTGTGGCTGCCCCTGGATCCCTGGAAGTGTCCGAGGCCAGGCTGGATGGGGCTTGGAGCAGCCTGGGCTAGTGGAAGGTGTCCCTGCTTGGAACTGGATGCGCTTTAAGATTCCTTCCAAAACTAACCATTCCAGGATTCTGTGAATACAAGGATAATATGGACTGTTCACTTGCTGTCACAGAGGACTCGTGGCCCTTCGTGTCTCGGTGCAGGGGAGCAGGAAGGCTTTGGGGACAATGGGGACAATGGGGACATTGCTCAGGGCTCCACGTGCTTCCCCAAGGACGGGTGAACAGACACTGAACTGCATCCGTCACATTCCACAGCCCTGCAGCTCCAGCCACCTGCAAGATTTCAAGTCCATCAGCTGTTCAGGACAAAATTATCACCAATTCCAGCAGTCAGCCCCCAGAGAGGGGTTTGTGACCATTTCATTCACGGTGCTTTTGGGTCAGCCCTGTGACCAGAGGCTTACTGAGGCCATCCCAGAAGGCGGGAATGGCGCTGGTACAGAAATCCTGAGCTCTCGCCTCTATATCCCCATTCCAACCACCAGAGCTTCACACCTGGGTTAGGACAGCCAGGAACAGCTGGACCCAGGCCTGCCCTGGTGCTTTGAGCCCCTTGGACAGCTCAGAGGAGGTTACGAAGCTCAACTTCATCTTTTCAGCCTGGCTGGACTCTGCCATACATGCATCCTGTGGTAACAGTGGTGTGGAGAGGCAGAGGAGGGAAAAAACCTCACCTAAAATGCCAAAGATTGCAAAGCAGGGCCCTCCCAAATGCTCTGTGCTCACCAGGCCCAGCTCTGCCTTCGGGAAGGCAAGTATCTTCCTGGGAATTCTGTATTAGGGAAAGGAGGGCTCAGAAGGGCCACAGGGCTACCTGGAGGGGACACAAGGAGCCTGCAGCAGACTCCTACAACCACCCCACCTGGGCTCCCTGCAAAACACCAGGCACGAGGAAGGACAGGACACCTTCGGGAACGGCTCCCACAGCAGCTTCTGTGTTACAACACACAGCTGGGGCCCTGCAAGGCCCCGGTCTCCTTTGGAGAAGCTCTGAGCAGCTGGAGAAACCCAGCAACGTGGATTTCAATGGCCTCGCTCTGATTTTTTGCCCTCAAAGAAGCATTACATTCAATTGCTCAACATGGAAAGAAATCCCGGCTTTAACAGAGTTAAAGTTTCACAGAGTTGATGTGGTGGCCTTAAAGCTGCTGCTCCCTGTTGCACAGAATGTCACAGAATATTCTGAGCTGGAGTTCTTCCAGCTGCACCTGTGGGTAGGCAGCCTGGGAGAGCCAGGAGCAGCTCCTACTCCCAAAATACACAAAACTTGGGACCTCCCCAACTCCCATTTTCCTCCCCAGATCCACTCCCCCCCCTTCCCCCATGCTTACAACTCCCTGCTGGACAAATAGCCAGAGGGGACATGCCTGGGTGGGTGAAGGCTTCCAGGGAAAGCCAAACTCCCCTCTTGTGGCTGTGCAGAATGTGTTTTCCTGGCTGCTTCCAAAGGGAGCCGCGGCAGCCGCCCAGCAGATGGCAACAGCCCTGCACAAGGCACTGCATCCGCAGGATTTACGGCTGCCCTGTCCCGCAGAGCTCAACCAGAGCCTTCCTCTGACCTTGCTGGCCCAAAACGCGACTTCCCAGAGCTAAAAATCCCTGTTTGGGGTATTTATGGTGCTCCCAGGCAGTCTTTACAGAGCACTGGCTCTGCCTCTCCTCCAGCCCACCAAAAGTTCTACTTCTCCATGCCCATCCCAGCCCAATCCCAGCATTTTCATGGCTTGTTTTCCTTTTTGGAGAGTCATCCTTCCCCCTCTGCATTGCCCAAGGGGGCTCACCTGCCCCAGGAGCAGAGCAGAGGGGCAGAGCCCTCACCCTAGGGCAAGGCACAGCGGGTATCCCTGTAGTGCTAGGCTGGTGGTTGAGCTTGGAGGTCTTTTCCAGCCTTAATGACTCCACGATCCCAAGGAAACGAACTCCAAATTCACCTCCACGTCCCCCAGAGCATTGCAAACGAGTCCTGTGCCTCAGCACTGAGTCACGAGCTCCCCAGGAGCTCGCAAGGGAGGCAAGGAGAACTCCCACCTTCCAGGCAGGCAGCAACCAAGCTGTGCCAGCCCAGCCTGGGGGAAAACAGGGCTCAGGTGTCCGGATGGAAAGGCTCCATGCTCTTAAACGTGGCTTTGACAAAGCAGGAAAGCTGTCATTAGATTTTGGTGGTTTCTCACCCAGCAACCGCCCCGCTTCCACCTCGGGCAGGAGGAACACACTGGGAGGTGATCCCAGCCAGGCGACGCTCTCCCTGCTCCCAGCTGGGTGCACAGGGATGAGGTTCCTCTTGGATGTGTGACAGAAGAGCTGGAGGGATTGGGATGAGCCCACTGCAAGCCCAGCTGGAGGCACAAGAAGCCACATGGCTGCAGGAGCTGCTGTCTCGGTGGAGCCATGGGAGCAGAAATCCTGTTTGGAAGCACCTTAACAGACAGCTCTGTCTGCTGCACACACTGGAATGGTGCACCAGGAGCCAGGGCCTCCATGTCACATCCAGAGCCACACCAGTGGCTGAACCGGGGGAGCATCCAGCATTACAAATTCCCGAGTTCGCACCTCGTCCCCTTCAAAAGCCTTTTTCTGGAGGAGGCAGGTGTTGGTGGTTCTCTCTGGAGAGCAAATCCTGGGTGAAAGTCCCCAGTTCTGGGCTCTCAGGGTTTTCCATGGATGCTGAGCTCTCCTGATGACGGTCACCAGAAGAAGACATGAGTCATCAAGCAGAGCAACCTTATAAACAAAGAGAAGACATTTTCCTGGAGCACTTAATGCTTTAAGCATTTTCCTGCTTAAAGCACTTGTTTACACTTGTTTGAAGAAACATTGAGGAGAAAAGCTCCCTGTCAGACCCCAGCACTGGGAAGAGCTGAGCGCTCCAGCCACTGTGATTTTGGGCTGTTTAAGAGGGACCTCAGCCAGTGCTCCGCTCCAGTAACCACAACTGCTCCCAGCACTTCTGCAAATGCAGCAACTCCTTCAGCTCTGACGTGACAGGAGAGGAGCAAAGCCAGCTGTGCCCCTTCACCCCATGGCCCTGCCACAGCAAGAGGGGCTCACCCAGTGCCTGAGGTGTCCCAGCTGTGTTTTGGGGCGTGTTTAGCTGTGTGCTCCCTGTGCGGCATCTTCCCAGGGCTGACAGGGGATATCCCAGAGCCCAAACTGCTGCTTGGTGCAGTGAGAAGTTCACTCTGGGGAAAGGTGTTGCCTTCACTTTAAAAGGTGATCTTCCTCGCTCATGCCTTCTGGAGAATCCAAGCAAGATGGAACACAGATACTGGGAAAGGCTGTTTCTTCTGTTCTCTGCCTTGGTGATGTCCTGCTGCCCCCAAGGAAGGGTCTGTTGGAGCCCTCTCCAGCTCTTCTCCCGGTCCTCCTGTGAGGAACATGCCTTTGCTGCTCCCAGCAGGATGCTTTGTACCACGGCTTCTCCCTCCCTGAGCCAGCTCCAGCTTTCCAAGGCACAGCACTCCAGGACACGTGGGATAAAAGGCACACTGGGAGCTCACGGCTCAGCCAGAAGAGAACAAAAACCCCCTTGCCCCGAGACTCCGGTTTATTTTTACACTCTCAAGCCTGAGTGGTATTTCTCAAGCATGTTCTCATTTGCTGAACCTCTACGAAATCCTGGCAGGCTGGAAATTATTTCGAACCATGTATCCAAGACAACAAGGATAATTCTTCCCCGGCATGTTAAACGTAGAGCTGTCCTTTAGACGACTACACTGAATTCAGTATAAAAATCCACTTCAATGTTTTGGAAAAGGAGATTTCAGGACTCAACACCTTTTTCCTTTGGGTCACCTTGTCTTTTCAAGGAAAGGCTGGCCCAGCAGCAGAAGTATTTCATCCCAGTGGGGCACACACCTGCCTTGTTGGTATTGCTGCCCAGAATAGCTCCCAGCGCAGACAGAGCTCATCTATGTTAAATTATCCCTTGGAAAACATCCCTGCTCAGAATCTCAGGCAAGATGGTCTCTTGACACAGGTCTGAGGAGCAAAAAGTGAAAGCCTTTGCCTGTCACAGCCTCTACACTGCTCAGACAGGCGTTAAAATGCACATTTGTGACCGTGCACCACATAAAAAATACGGAAATCCATCTCCCTGCCTGCCTGCCTGTCCCACTTCTCCCCAGCTGTTCCTCGGGCTTGTAACTGCCTTTCAAAAAGGGAAAATAAACCAATATTCAACATTGCCCAGAGAAGCTGTGGCTGCCCCTGGATCCCTGGAAGTGTCCAAGGCCAGGCTGGGTGGGGCTTGGAGTGACCTGAGATAGCGGAAGGTGTCCCTGCCCATGGCAGGGGTGGAACTGGATGAGCTTTAAGGTCCCTTCTACCCAAACCATTCCATGACTTTATGACCAGCTGCCCAACATTCAGTCTATCATTAACCTTTTATCAAGAAATCACAAGGTCAAAATGATGTGCTACAGACTACACCAAGCAAAAATACACTCATATATAAATATATATATTTGCATGCAAATGCAAAGCAGGTTGGGAGTCTCACTGCCAGCAACAAGTTGTGTGATAAAAATCACACAGAATCATAAATATCCTGAGTGGGAAGGGGTCCACAAGGATCAGAGCCCAACTCCTGGTCCTGCACAAGACAACCCCAAAAACATCCAGGCTACCAAGACACAAGCATCACAACCCTGAAGAGGGAAGTTTGGAAAAGGAAAAGCAGAGGGAAGCGATTCAGTCCCCACGTGGGACAAGGACCCAGCCATCCCTTTGCTCCCAAGGTGCCAGCAGCACCTCCTACTCCAGGCTGGAAGGCACAGAGCAGGAATGGGTGAAGCCTTCCAAGCCTCCTGGAAAACCCCCAGACACAGACAACAGGTCTCTCCTTTCCAGCTGGGAACAGCAGGATTGCTGCTGCAACGTGCTCCTGTGGTAAGGAATGCAGGAGGGAACCAAGGCATGGAGGCTTTAACTGGAGGAAAACAACCCATGTCAGAGAAACAGCCTTCATCAAGCCCAAGAAGAGAGAGAAAATGTAGATTTTTGTCCTCTGCTCTGCCTTTCACTGGCCAAACAGCACCAAATGTCAACATCCCACTGCTCTGCTGTGCCTCTCAGGTAGGCTCCTGGCTGGTACATCTCAAAGCCAAGCTCAGGTTCTCCAGGCTCAGAAACTCCAGCAGGAAGACAAACCCAAGAGCAGCAGGTCCCCTTCCCGTGTCACCAGTGTTTCACCACAGAAAGGGGCTTCATTCCCACCCAGGGCCCCGTGCTCTGCTCTTTCAGTTTTATCAACACCCATTTTAACTTAAACAGCACCAAATGCTTGGTGCAGGTTCTCTGGGCCCGTCACCCAGAGACTGAATTTGTCTTTGCATGTTAAGCATCCCTGAGCCCTGTCACAGCAAACTCCCCTCTCCTCCATGCCCAAATCCCACTCCACGTGCAGCCAACGTTTATGGGAATGAACAGAGCTCATACTTGCCTCAAACGTGACGAAGTCATCAAACTCATCGGGACAGGCCGGGGCTTCCTCCTCGGGGGTATATCCCATATCATACAGCTGGCTGTCAGGGTCTGCAGGGGGAAGGAAACACACAGCTGGAATCACCAAGAGGAAAACCTGCGCCCTCAAGCCAAGGGTGGCTTTGGGAGACATGCCAGCGGTGGGACAGGAGCTTCTGTGTGCACGCACCGCTGCCTCCAGCCTTCAGGAAGGGCCTCTGCTCCCAGCATCCCACCTCCACCTGGGGTGGAAGGCAACGGCTTTGGCTTCTCCCTGCCACAAATCCTACAAGGCCCCTTGCTGCTCCGATGGGGCTGGCTCCCGGATTCCTCCCTACCCCTCCATGCCCGCTATTCCTTTTCCCAGCTTCTCCCCTATCTCCGTTTCCTGCATCCTCTTATTCTTCTCCCAGAAGGCTTTAATCCTGCTGTGGGCAGGGAATGCATGGGATGTGTGTGTGACAGCCAAGTGCCATGGGAACGGCGGCGAAGGCAGGCTGCAGCTCCTCGGCGCCTGCTCCTCCCGTGGCCGCACACATCAGGAGCATCCGCACAGGCCGCCGGAAAAACGGGAGGTTTGCAGCGAGAGAGCTTTAAAATAAATTCCTCCTCCCACCCCAAACCCCCGTCCGCAGCATCGCTCCCGGCCCTTCCAGCGAGGAAGGGAGCGAGAATTCCCCGTGCTCCCTCAAGCAACAGCTAATGCCCGATCCGGCACACGGCCTAGATCCCGGGCTGGAAGCACCAAATCAGGAGCAGTGCTGCAGTCCCAAAATAAACAGCAGGCTCAAGCCCACACGCCTCGGAGCCGCCATCGCTGCGGCACCGGGCCTGGCTGCTGCCGGAGAACCAGGCCGGGAGGAGGAGGAGGCACCTGTGCGTGCTCCCGGGGAATGCACAAGGATTTGGGGAGGGCCAGGAGTCACCTTTCTGTGCCCTTCAGAGCCCCGTCCCAGCCCCCCAAAGGGGCACATAAGGCACATTTGTCCTGCTGCAGGTGCCCAGATGGGACAGTGCCAGCCTCATCCAGAGGGGAAATTCTCTAAAAAGGCACAGGCAGAGCTCCCGCGTTGGGCCCCTCTCCAGGTATCAAGAAAGGTCATTTTTCATTAAGGAATCACATCGTGGTCATTGCATACATCTGGTAAAAGGTCAAGGGATTAGGGGTTGGTCAAGGCACTGGGGGTGTTCAGCCTGGAGAAGAGAAGGCTCCAGGGAGACCTCAGAGCCCCTTCCAGGGCCTAAAGGGGCTCCAGGAGAGCAGGAGAGGGACCTGGGACAAGAGGCTGGGGTGACAGGACACAGGGAATGGCTTCCCACTGCCAGAGGGCAGGGATGGATGGGATATTGGGAAGAAATTGTTCCCTGGGAGGGAGGTGAGGCCTCGGCACAGGGTGCCCAGAGAAGCTGTGGCTGCTCCTGGACCCCTGGAAGTGTCCAGGGCCAGGCTGGATGGGGCTTGGAGCCACCTGGAATAGTGGAAGGTGTCCCTGCCCATGGGATGAGATGCACTTTATGGTCCCTTCCGACCCAAGCCATTCTGAGAATCTCTGATTAAGGCACAGGATGAACTAAGGACTCAGGCCTGCAGCAACACCTCCCACCTAAACACGGTCCCCAGGGCCCCTCTCAGCTGACCATTAAACGCAGACACAGGTGGAGACCCAGGAGATGTTGGAGCCACCAAGAGATACTGCAGCCACCAACCTGAGGGGCTCCTTGGGGTGGGAGAAGTCGAACACGTGGCACCAAGAAATGACCCCTCCCCTCACCTGGGCCTGGGGCTCCTGGGGGTGAGGCTGTGAATCCACTCCAGGAATGACCCAAATTGCTTTTCCAGCAGCCAGACCCAATGCTGTGCTCCACGGGGTCAGGGCTGCAGCAGGGGGAAGGTGCTCCTGGTCACTTTAGGACTTCAGTAGCCCCCTGCTCTCCCACTGTGGCACTGGCAGCGGTGCTGCCACGAGCTCTCCTCCAGCTGCCAAGCCAGAGCAGGGCCCTGGGACACACCTGGAAATGCGGCTGCCTGGGCACCCTGCTCAGGGGAAGGCACCTCCTGCTCTGACTGCTGGGGTTAGCACTGGAGGATCTTGGACTTGATACCCTTGGAGGTCTTTTCCAACCTTAATGATTCTAGAATCTGAAGATGGCACTGTCCCTCTCCTCAAGTGTCCCTCTGTCCCCACCTGCACAGCTCCACCTGTGAGCCTGACCCTACAATCAGGAGTTTTCCCATCAATTTTCCCTGGTGCTATTCTGGGATGCGAGCCTCCTGGCTGACAGCAGGGAGGGGATGGGACAGCGACCCGCACACTGCACAGCCACGGGAGCACCTCAGTGGGGGCCACCAAGGGGAGCCTCTGCCCACGTCTGGGGGCAAAACCAAAACCAAACCGTGCTCCTGGAAGGCAACTTCTGTCACACCACCCAGAGGGGACAGGCAGCCTCCTGTCCTGCCAACCTGCACACACAGGCAGTGGCCAGCTCCAGGCCATCTCCAGTGATCCTGCTGGCACCCCACAGCACCCCTGGAACCACAGAGCATCCCAAAGGCACAGGCTGCTCCCTTCTCCTTATTCCCACATCATTTCTTTTCCTCCCCCTCCAAGTAGACACACAAACACTTCCTACTCTTCTACAGACACAGATAAAGATATTTATTCTCCTCATTCCTTCCAGAGGGCCTTGAAAAGGGAGGATTTGCAGGCGAGTGCAGGCTTCTCTTCGGAATCAGGGGTACAAAGCGTGGGCAGAGCACAGGCACAGGCAGCTCCTGGCATCCATCACCTGCCTCCTGCCCAGCTCCTGCCCAAACCAAGGGCTCAGGAGCCTTCCCAGCCCTTTGGGGAATGAACAGGATGGGGATGAACAGGAGCCTGGGTGCTCCATCTATGTGCAGAGAGCCCAGCCCAAAGAGGGGGTCTCTGTGTAGGATGGGTTCATTTTCACAGCAAATTCCAGTGTAAAAATGCAGGAAAGGCCATCTGAGAGGTCACCTGCACCCTCGTGGTGGCAGGGCCATGCCCAGGAGCCAGCATTCTGTGTTTCCACCTCCCCACTCCTCACAGAGAGCAAAGACAAACGGCACCACAAACAAAGGTTGACTTTTCTGCTGGATTCATTCCCTCCCCCTCCAAAAAAAGCCATATGGTGCTTTGTGTATAGGGAGAGTTGCCATGGAGAGCCTGCCTGCAAGTCTGCCAGCACAATAGCCTGCATTAAGCTTGCAGATTCCTGGCCAAAAGAGCCAAAAAACCCTAGGAGCCAAAAAATCTGAGACCTTTGGTGCTCGAGTGGCACTCGCTGTGTGGAGAGCACTGTCCCCAGGTGCAGAGGGAGCCAGGTGGTGACAGCTGGAGGGGTTTGCTCCCCCCATGGCAGGAACAGAGCCAGGGATGGCCGTGGGCCACCAGCAGCAGCACTGAACAGCCCCAATCCCGTGGCACAGACCCTCACATTCCCTCCGCTCTTCCCGCTGGACATCAAAGTCACGTCCCAGCTGACCCCTGCTCTGCCTCACATCCCTTTCTCCCTGCCCCTCACACCACAAAGCAGCCTTTCCCTCCTTACACCCATCCCTGATTTCTCTCTCCTTCCTCACTGAGAGTCGATGTGGTCACAACACTTGGAGCCACCTCTTCCCAACTCTGCTCAAACCCAAGCTTTTGCCCAGAGCTGGGAGTGGCATCAGGGTCTGCCTTTTGTCCTCCGAGTGTCCATGACCAGCTTCTCCGGCACTTCCAGCTCTATCCATCACTCCCACTGCCAGTCCAGTCACATTCATCAACATCCAAAAACCTTAAAGGTAAAAATCAAGCTCTGAGAGACCCTGGAGGCAGCTTTACTGCCAAACCATCACAGAATCATGGAATCATTCAGGTTGGAAAAGCCCTCTAAGGACATCAAGTCCAACTGTTCTCCCAGCACTGCCAAGGCCACCACTGAGCCATGTCCCCAAGTGCCACATCCACACAACACCTCCAGGGATGGTGAATCCACCACTGCCCTGGGCGGCTGTGCCAGTGTCTGACCACCCTTTCCATGAAGGAATATTCCCAGTATCCGATCTAAACCTTCCCTGGCACAATCTGAGGCCATTTCCTCTTGTCCTGTCACTGGAAGCCACCATTTAAAAGCCGTGTGGATGTGGCACTTGGGGACATGGCTCAGTGGTGGCCTTGGCAGTGCTGGGGGAACGGTTGGTCCCAATGATCTCAGAGGCTTTCCCAACCTAAATAATTCCATGAGCTCTCTATGGGGGTGGATGAGACCTCTTCCCATGTCTCATTGTGCTTCAGAGCTGTCAGATGTGCTGGAGTCACCTGGGCTCTCCCAGGAACCCTCAGGAACAGCAGTTCTGGGATAAAGCTCCTGAAATAGATTCTAAAAACTGCTTCCAGGAGGCAGGATCGCAGTGAAAAGGCACCTTGAGTGAAGGGCTGTGGGTACAGCAGTGACACATGGGTCACACAGAGCCAGTTTTATCGGCTTCATATAGGAGTGACCTAGAAAAACAGCCTTTCAGGAGAATTTAAGTCATCTGCCAACACACCGTACACACTGCTGCGAGCCACAGAGCCTCAAACTCCAAGTGATTCCAACAGGATGGATTATGTGAGCTCGCAGACCTGCATTATTCCCTGTGGGAACAAGGCTTGGAACCTGCCTGAATGGCACAGAATAAAACAGACCCCAAAAGGTTTGTCTTCGTCCCTGAGCAGGACAAAGTTGTGGTTGGCTTCAAGGGGGAACAAGTGACATAAACCCAGCTCCCTTACTGGGAATGCTGCTGGAAAACAAGGAGGGAAGAGACACACAGCCAAGTATTTAAAAGCTGCAGGAATTTAGGAGGATCCTGCACAGAGGAAGCCACTATCCACTATTTCCAGAGGCAGCTCAGGGTCTTGAGCTTCCACCAAAGCTTAAGCACCCATGTGGTGTTATCCCCGTGGGATAAAGCCAGCACCAATCCCACTCACCCACCTTTTCCTTCCCCAAAGTGGCCCAGGAGTACATTTGTAATCTGATGCTCCCATAAAAGAGCAGCTTTCTGCTCTCTGCTTTTCCTGTAGCTCAGCTTCCCCCGGAGACGGGCCAACGGAGCAGGAGCACTTACTGAAAACTATCATTTCCCAACCCAAAACGCCACAGGGGACAGAGCGAGCGGCAGCCCAGGCTGGCAGGGAGGCAGTGGCAGAATGAAGGTTCCTTACACAACCCTGGCTAACGCTCTTGAGGAGTCCCTCATTTCCTGAGTGTCACTGCTCATGGGCTGGGGCTCATCACACATTCCTTCTGATGCCCTTCCTACGGCGCAGGCCCTGCAGCCTCCTTTAGACACACCACGTAAAGCCATCCTGAAAGGAATTAACTTCATGGCATCCAAGCACTTTGGAAGCACAAATCCAGCTGCCTTCTCTTCATCCCAGAGAGGCCAGGTGAGCATCGCTGCCTCCACCCTGGAGATGGACCAGGAGGCCACCACTGACACCTGGAATTTGTGCTGAGTTTAACACCTGGAGTTTGGTGCCGAGTTTAACACCTGGAATTTGGTGCCGACTTTAAAACATGGGATCTCATTTTTAATTCCCAGTAATCTGATGGGTCTTTACAGTGTGTGCCAGTCACCAAGACCAGCTCAGATTCCTGCATGCTTGTGCCAGCGGGGAACAAAGGCTCACTGCTGGAGGTGTGGCAAATGAGAAGCTGGCTGTGGCTACCAGAAAGTGGCTCAGAGCCACTTTGTGATGGAGAGACTGAGCCTCCAAAATAGCACTTGCTGCTGGTGAGGAGACCTTCTGATGTCCTCCAGCTCCTTCAATCCTTCTACTTCCAAATCTCTACACTTCTGGAAACTTAAGCTGGATTTTTTAGACAGAGATCATAGAATCATGAAGGTTGGAAAAGCCCTCCAAGATCATCGAGTCCAATCATTAACCCAGCACTGCAAAGCTCACCACTGCCCCACGTCCCTAAATTCCCTATTCTGTGGAGAGGCTGAGGCAGGACCTCACGGAACTATGAAAAAGCAGATCATCCCAAGTCAGCTTCCAGGAGCACATCAGTGCTGACATGACCTCGGGGACACCCAGTGGCCACTCTCCTGTCATGAGAACCATGAAGCAGAAGCTCCTTGAGATGCTCCACACCCGGCCTGCTCCAGGCAGGAGCTCAGAGAGGACGAGTGGCACCTTTTAGCTAAGAATGTCCCACGAGCAAAATGAAATTAAAGAGAATCCTGGCTCAGGAGCTCAAACGGACCAGAGGTTGTGATGCCCCAAATAACACAGGCAGAAAGCAGGCAGTTCCACAGGCTGGGACTGACTGGATGCCACCAGCCCATCCTGAAGGCTTTGGCCTTTCAGCTCAGAGCTCCCACATGGAGAAAACAGGATAAGAGTTAAACCCAGTTCAATCCTCCCCAGCTCAGAGCTCCCAACCCCGGGCCTAAGAAATGCTCACAATGTTCTTAGCTCCAAGCATGGCTGAATTTCATTACCAGAGCAGTGCCTGTGTGGGTCCAGGCACAGCTTCCAGACCCACAAGGATTAAAGGAAACACGTTCAACACCCACAGCACTTGCATAGACATGCAGGCATTAGTATTTGTCAATCAGGTCTCACTTGTCATTTCTGCCCTCCACTAGCCACACCAAAAACTGACCACAATTAATGCCAAGCCTCTCCAAAGCTGCCACTGAGCCCTGGGAAGTGGTTTGGATCAGAACCACCCACCTGCCTCCGGAAAAGACGTGATGGACAGGAGAGCTGTGAGCCAGGGCAGGGACTACAGACACCCCCTGCTCCAGCCTAGGCTCCAACCTCAACAACAGAGCTGCAAAATCACCAATGAAAACTATTTATAAAGTTATTTATAAAGCCTCTGATCTCAGACTTGCCCTCCAGGTCCTGACCAGAACCCAACCTGGGTTTAGGGGAAATTGGGGAAAGAAAATACAGAAGAGAAGAGGCACTAAACTACACCTGCAGGAAGAATTCTCCCCAAGGTGGTGTTCCACAGTTCTGAGCCATGTCCTGGAAATGATGATTGTGCTGCTCAGAAATGTCCTGTGTGTTACAGGGAGGGTCGAGCAGCCCCTGTGCCCTGCTGCTGCTTGGCCATAGCAGAGCAGGTTGGAGTCCCAGTCCTCCAAAATCCCTTAAAAGCTATGCAGAATAACAGGAAAATGTACCTGAATGCTTGTGAGTGAATCCCCTTCCCTGTTTCTCCCCCCAATTCCAACAATGCCAGAAAATCCCTTGGAAACAGAGCCAAACCATGGCCCGCTTGTCACTGAAGGAGAGGGGAGATGCGTTCTTTAAAGTGCTTTTGCTCCAACTGGCTTCTGTATAGGAAACATCACCCAAAATAAAACAAAATCATGGAGGGGGGTCCTGTAAAATAGAGTTTTAATCCTTTTTCCAGCCATTATTTGTGCCTGACCACTCCCCTGCAGGGGAAGGAGCACAGGGACCTTTTCAATCCAGAGTATGAGGGCTCCAGGAAGGCACGGAGGGGCTGAGAGGTGACAAACAGAATTGCTCAGGTTGGAAAAGACCTCCAAGATCATCGATTCCAGCCATGGAAACGTGGTCCAAACAATTGGCCAGTTCCTATGGCCTCAGCAGGGGTGTTTTTATTAGAAATGGTCACACCGTCTCTGCTGAGCTCTCTGTAATTATTAACGGCATTAATAAAAATTCCTATTGCCTCGTTAGAAGGAGTCCTTCCTATGCTAAGGAGGAATAAACTGCCCGGTGATTTACAGGAGCAGTTTGGACTGTCAGAGCTTGGAAAAGAGGATCACCAAGGAGAAAGACATTGAGGGACACACGGACCAGCCCAGGAGGGGACACAGCAGAACGGGAGGGAGATAACGTGAGCTGTGTTCAGCCAGGACACCAGAGAAATGACAAAATTGATTTTTCCCAATGTGGGGATGCCCACTGGAACCGTCCCACCTGCTGCTCACCCACCCAGTTGCTTCTCAATTAGCACTGATATCCCAGGAAATCCACATCACACGCAGCCTCTCCTGTCCAAGGAAACGCTCTGAAGAAAAAATCTTTTGCCACATCAACCCGTCAGGGTGTCACAGGGGTGCCAGGTCACTCAGTGCAGTCACTGGCCCCAGGCTGTGACAGAACCGGGCAGGGAGGAGCAGAAGTCCAGGTGAGTAATTATCCCTTTGTTAATAACTCTGGATTGACTGGATTCCTCAGGAGAAACGAGCTGACAGCTCTGCAGCACGCTGGGCTCCTCTCTCCTTCATTCAAGCCAGGACTGGGATCTCCTGATCCCTGTGCAGGTGCTCCTGCTGAGGAGGAAGGACACATTCCCCACCTTGCCGGGCTGATCCAAGCATTAACCATCCCTCAGCCTGGACCAACATCCAAACCTGAGACAGCAGAACAGGCTGAAACCACCGAAACCACCCCCCACAGCCACGCGGAGCCACCAGCCCAGCCCAGCCCAGCCTCCTCCCACGCGCTCCCCAAACCGCAGGCGAGCCCGGCTCCCAAAAGCGTTCCCAGCACCAGATGTGGAGGAAAACAGCACGGCCCAGAAAGGGAATCCTGCAATGGAGAAACAGAGGCAGCAGATGGATGAGGAGAAATGTTGTTATTTAACAGAACCTGCCTCTGTTTTCTCTTTAGTCATCATCTCCATAGAAGAGCACATTAAGAACTGCTTCAAAGCTCCAATAACACACTGCTCCCTATTTTCATCTTCCTGGGAAAACAGATAGCCCCTGCAGTGGGTTTTATCCTCCTTTCCCAGAAAAACTTGCTTTCTTTTGGGCATCAGATTTGTCTTTATCCGGTTGGGTTATGGTCTGTGGGTCAAAAAGCCACCACAGGTTTCCTTCACTTCAGGACACATGGAAGTCTCTCCACTCCGTAATTAGCTTTGATTTCCAGGAGATCTGGCTACACAGCAATGCTTTTTGCTCCCAAGGAATGCTGAACCAACCAAAGTGATTCTTTGGGGATTTGATCCCAGGTTTAATCCTAGCTTTGAACCTGAATTCCCTCAGACTGAGGGTCTATTTTGGACCTGTTAAGCTCCACGACGGTGACTGGACACAGCCAGATTTCTCAGGCATATGCTCCGAAGAAGGAATTCACAAAAGGGGAGAGATTCCTAACGAAATTCTCAAAGGGGCAGAGATTCCCATGCCAATCTCCCATGCCCTGGCCCCCAGGGCCACGGAGCCTTTGCAGCAGTTTTCCAGCAGCACGTTTGAGCGACTCCTTGCTGCTCTCATCCCGGAGCTGCCTACGGACACAGCTTTTCCAACACTTCTGCGCCTCTCCCGAAAGTAGGTCAATGCAGTATGTCATCTGCCAGGCTGCTTTTGGGAAGCACAGCTCCCTCTCAGCCATGGTGCACCCGGAGCAGAGCAGCCTCTCCCCGCCGTGTCACCCTTCACCCAGCTGCCAGATTGATAAATTCAACACAAACAAGTGTTTATGCAAATCAAAAGAGAAATGCAAGCTAAAAAACTGCTCCGCTGAGCCAGAAGTGCCTCCCCCATCAGCATCCGAGTCCTTGCCCTGGTATATTATTATTAAATTGAGTCCATTAATGGTTGGATTCAATGATTCTAAGGGACTTTTCCAACCGAAACGATTCTATGTCTGTATCATAGCAGAAATAGTGACTTAAAAGAGCTCGAGAACAATGTGATCTGTGGTTCTGCTCCCAGCTGCTCCACAGCTCCTCTCTCCCAGCAAACTGCTCCAGTGTCCAAGGGGAACAAAAAATGAGCCCCGCTCATCCAAGCCTCCCTGCTCACACTGCCAGGGGGAAGAGGTCTGCAGCCAGGATTTGCTGGATCCTGGTGGCTGCACAGCTGGAGAGAAAGTTCTCCACACACACAGGAGAATTCTGGAGCTCCTGGGAGCAGAAGAGGGACTTTTCTTCTCCAAGGACACTGGGGCTGGAGGAAAGGAGCACCCACCTGAATGCCCCCACCGTGGGGCTGTATCCTGTGTCCTGCTCTTCCCTGGAACAGCCTCCAGCTGGGCTGGATTCACCCCTGCTTCGTTCTCCTGCTGTTTGCACCTCCATGCAGAGGATCAGCCCCTCAGAGTGGTCTCTGTGCCCTGGATACACCCAACGCTCCCGTCAGGAGAGGGATGCAGAGACACCCCAGGTCCTTGTGACCACAGAGCACCCCCAAAGCAGCTCAGCTCCATCCCACACGCTCCTAATTCCCATTCCCTGCCAGCATGGAGTTACACAGACCAACAGAATCCCAGAATCACTGAGTCTGGACAGACCTCTGAGATCATCAGGTCCAAGCTGTGCCCAATGCCCACCTTGTCCCCAGCCCAGAGCACTGAGTGCCACATCCAGGCTTCCCCTGGACACCTCCAGGGATGGGGACTCCAACACCCACCTAGACAGCCCCTTCCAAAGCCAGACCACTCTTTCCATGAGGAAATTCCTCCTGATGTCCCACCTGAACCTCCCCTGGCACAGCTTGAGGCCATTCCCTCTCATCCTGTCGCTGTTCCCTGGGAGCAGAGCCCGACTCCCACCCGTGTCCACTCTCCTGTCAGGGAGTTGTGGACAGCTGGAAGGTCCCTCCTGAGCCTCATTTTCTCCAGGCTGAACAACCCCAGTAAAGCCCTCACACATTTTTATGGGCAGGCCCAGTGGTTTCCAACACAACCTCTAAGCACCACTATTTCAAGGGGAAAAAATCCAAATTAATTCCAAGAAAGCCTTGGCTGCTCCTGTCCCTGGCAGAAGGGGGCACAGACAAGCACGTGGACCCCAAACTTGAGGAGCACAATCCTGGTGCCACAAACATCCTCCTGCACCACAGTGATGAGCAGAACTCTGAACTCCAAAAAACAGCATAGGGATTATATTTTTTTCAAGTATCCATATAAATTTTAAAGAGACATTTAAATCTCCACTCCTTTCAGGGGCAGAATTAATGCTCATCTTCCTAAAGTCCTTATCCCCACCAGCAGTATGTATAGCACATCCATATGGATCCGCCAGAGCAGAGCAAGATGGAAAGGGAAAAAAAAAAAAAGCAGAAGACATAATGAGAGCAATTTGGGTTTTATTCTTGCTCATGAATCAATCTTGATTTCCCATTCACGGCAGCCCCCGTTCCCTGCACGCCAGCTGTACACAAAGAGGCATCTGTCCTACCTTCAGCCATCAGAGGAGCTGTGTCCCTGCGGATGATGGTTTGGCCAGGGTTAGGAACAGGCAGGAGCAGCGGGAAGGTCTCCACTGCAGCAGTGCTGCATGAATCCAGGGATCAGCAGATCCGAGGGGAACGTAGGAAGTGCTCAAACCGGTGCCAGATACTCACCGAGTTTAGTCAAACGTGCACACGAGCTCTGCTTCCATCTGCTGAGCCTTGGGCAAGGCTTTCCTTTTAAAAAGCAAACGCCTGGAATATTCAAGTGGGCCTGGCCACCCCCACTGAGAGCGTGTGCTCAGGTGTCAGCAGTGGCCTGTTGCAAATCCACCGCCTTTCCAGCATCCAGGTGGGGCAGAGAGCACTGAGGATGCACGCCGACATCCCCAGAAACAACCACGGGGTTGGGAGTGGAAGGGAATGCAAGCTTTGGCTTCTGGAATTATCCCTGGGCAAGGGAAGCTTTCCTTTTGCGTAGCAAAAGCCATCTGCAATGCAGATCCTACAGAGGGGGGAAAAAGCCTCCACACAAAGCAAACAGGGGGTTACATTACCGGATATCCAACACCTTGGAATGCCCCTCGGAGCCAGCGGGACCCGGGTCACCAGGGCAGCCAGCCTGGCTCTCCTGGGCCCATCTCGAGCCACCATGTGCTGCCCAGCCGTGGCTCCGAGTGGCACCGAGTGGCTCCCGGGCACGGTGGGCTCAGAGGTGGCATCTGAGCACCGTCAGATCCAAGGGCACCTCTGAGAGCTGGATCAGTGGGAGCAGGGAATGCACAGCCTGCACATGGGATACTTCCTCGGATCTGATTTTGGGAGCTGATGTGCAGCTCCCTCTTGGCTCTAAGCCTTTGAAGTACAACGCTCACATCCTTCTTTTGGAGAAGGGCTGGGTGTGGGCTTTCCTCAGGAAACTCCCACCTGACACTCAGCTGCCAGGAGCTCACCAACCTTTCTGGACACGGCTGCAGAAACTGTGGGAACGCCCCCTGAGATCCTCCCAGGGATGCTCCCAGGTCCCGGGAGCTGCAGCCCCACAAAGGCAATTCCCGCTGCTGCCAGTTCCAATCGGGAACGGTGCAGTGCTCCCACACAGGCTCCGGGCACAGCCACAGCCCGACCCTCCCAGCCCTGCATTTGCCATTCAGCATCCTGCCCTGCCTGCTCCAGCTTCCCAGCTCCACGCTCTTCCCTCCAGCCGGCCTTTGGAAGTGCCTCTGGGGAGCTGAACATGCTCCTCCTGCTCCACGCCTCTCATTCAGCCCCCGGAGTATCTTTCCTCTGGCACAGTGGATTCCTGATCCAGCTGCTCCAAAGTTGGCACTGCCAGGGGTCTCCCAGCCTTGCTCCTGTCATCCCTGCAAACAGGAACTCTCTCAGAGCTTCCAGGTTTGGGTGTTGGCTCTCGAGCTGGATTTTCCATCTTCCCAAATCCAAAGGGCTTTCAGTTGAAGCATTTAAAAAATAAATAATAATATAAAAAAAGATGTGACTATTTCCATCCTCGGGCCCTCCCCGAGCTCCCGGACACATCCATCCCTCAGTGGAGGCACTGTCTGTTCTCAGTGCACAGGAGCCCCTTTGTTCAGGGATCAGAAGCCAAGGCAGAAGGAATGGATGAGGCTGGGAGCTCCAGGAATGCACCTTTCCCTGCCTGGCACAGAGGTCCCTTAAACTGGCTGACACCACCAGCAATCCCCCTGTGTGCAGGGCACCTCCCAGGCCCCTTCCCACCAGGCTGCCCTCTGGAAGACAGATGTTACACATGTTTTAGCTCCGAGGATGTGTGTGAATGACACAACTTGTTCCTTATCCTTGTGAGTTGCAGCGTGAGCAGAGAGATGTTCAGCTTGTCCTACTGAGTGCTGAGAGACCCCTGCAGATAACCAGGTGTCTGAAGCTTAGAAGGTTTTTAATGCCTCAAACAAGGGAGGGAATCTGCTCGTGAGCACAGGCCTGGTTGTGTGCCTGCATCCAGCCGTGGCTGATCCAGCCCATCCTTCATGCTCGCCATCAAACTCCCCCTCCAGCTGCTCCTGCATCCAGGACACAGAGGAGCAGAGCTGCTCCCTGGTCCAGGCACCTCGACTTGTGATGACAGGCCCCATCTCACTGCCCCCATGCCAGGTCAGCTCCGTGCCACACAAACAGGCTCCTTACTCCCAGGCTGAGTTTTCCACGGGGCTGGCACACAATCCCTGGTACCTGTTCTTCCCTGAGGAGATCCTCCATGAGCTGGAGCTCCTCAATCCGATGACTGCAGCAGTCACACTGGCTCCCTCCCTGTTTCTTCTCCCTTGGATCTCACTGATGGTAGCCAGATGCACCAGGTCTTCCTCTGGCTGAGAATTCTCCAGGCCTCAAAAACACCTTTTTTAAGCATCATACTCTCCTTCATTACTGCCTTCCTTCCATTATCAGTTTCTCAAGTTTTACAATCCAGGGCCGTAAAATTCCACTTTTCAGAGTTATTTATCCCCGCTGACACGCTGCCAGTGTTGGATCCACATTTCCCCCTTGCTTTGCAGACTGGCCAGTCACTCAGGCACCATTCACACAGATTTTAAAAGCAGGCAAGCCACACCTCGTGGAGCAGGGAAGGACAAGGGGATCCCAGCAGCCACAAGCAGGAAGGGCTGAACACAGCAGACCATGGGGAGCTGAACCTGTCCCAGCAGCATCTCTGTCCCCAGGCCTAAGAACAGAGCTCAGCCACCTGAGAGCCACAGGCTCACCACTTCCCACAGCAGGGAAACCCTCTGGAAGCACTTCTTGGCCATCCGCACTGCAGGCAGAAATACATCCATGAGAGCCACGCTTTCCCACCCAGCCCTCACTTTGGGGAGGGCAGGAATACATCCATGAGAGCCACGCTTTCACACCCAGCCTTCCGTTTGGGGAGGGCAGGAATACATCCATGAGAACTACGCTTTCCTATCCAGCCCTCACTGTGGGGAGGGCAGGAATACATCCATGAGAACCAC